>CM031948.1:30511228-30536284 GCA_018749465.1 Paracanthobrama guichenoti
TTGGTTTCTTGAACATGACAATGAGTTCACTGTACTAAAATGGCCCCCACAGTCACCAGATCTCAACCCAATAGAGCATCTTTGGGATGTGGTGGAACGGGAGCTTCGTGCCCTGGATGTGCATCCCACAAATCTCCATCAACTGCAAGATGCTATCCTATCAATATGGGCCAACATTTCTAAAGAATGCTTTCAGCACCTTGTTGAATCAATGCCACGTAGAATTAAGGCAGTTCTGAAGGCGAAAGGGGGTCAAACACAGTATTAGTATGGTGTTCCTAATAATCCTTTAGGTGAGTGATATATATATATATATATATATATATATATATATATATATATATATATATATATATATATATATATATATATATATATATATATTCATGCAAATGCTTTTAAACCATTCAAGCGCGTCAAGAGAACGCGCTGTCTGTGAATGACCTGACTATGACACACACACTCGACACTCAGAAAGACTTGCACCAGAATCGAGTTCTCTTTTGTGCTTGAACGAACAATAACACACAGAATTATGCCAAAATGTCTGTTTTGTGGAGTATTCTCATAAGAGCATCTTAAATTAATTCAATAACATCTTAAATGAACTTAAAGGTGCACTATGTAACATTTTTTCAGTAAAATATCCAATATCCACTAGGCCAGTGTTATATATTTTGTTGAGTTCTTATAATATCCCAAATGTTTCCACCTATTTGTAAATGGTGAGGAAGTTGCTATTTTCCCCAATGAACCGGGACGTGTGAGGGCGTGGCCTGTCGATGACATCATATCCGCATTCGGTTTGCGGTGTTATTAAGCGCTTTACTCTCACTGCAGTGTGAACAAGTGTCGAGCAGCCGCGAGCCGAACGCACAGAGTAACGTCATCACATCATTCTCAACACACTCAGATGTGTCTAATATGATCAACAGAGCTGCGTTCCCTCATACTCATGACCGGGAAAGAGGAAATGGCACCGGCGACTGTGGCATAATAAAAGTCCCGCTGCTCGTGAGGCGTGTGTTGCGTTCATCTCATTAACAATCGCTCCGGCGGCCTCGCTCAGCTCCACAACACTCGGTCCTGCTCCGCTTCACACTACAGTAACGTTAATAATCACATCCATGGACATGATCTCTGCCCGAGTCCTATCCCGAGTCTTTCCCACCGGCTGTGAGGGAAAGACCACATGTCCCGAGATTCTGTGCTCAAACGTGGCGTCATCAAACTATGCCTTTATTTTGAATAGGCCACCTCTAGCGGACGGAAAAGTTACACAGTGCACCTTAAATGAGTTGTGAGTAAATGAGATTCGGGAGTAGAGATCTCTACTGCACAGACTCCAGTCTGCGCAAACTCTAGTGACCTCAGGACCGGAGTCTGCCCAGTGGAGATCAGGAAGTAGAGCCGCGATAAATAAAAAGCCTGCCCACACTCTCATCATGTCTGTGTGAAATAAACGGGTATGGAAATGTAGAAATTAAAGCTAAAGCTCCAATATCCTCCTGAAAATCCCAGAAAAAGTCTGTTAGTACCTCAGTGGCAACTTCACAAAGAGAAGCTGTCAATCATGAAGCCACACCCCCCAATTTTTATAGCATCAAATAACTAAAACTAAACTTATTTAAAAAATGAACACTTGAAATGAAATCATCGTGATAAAAACTGCCTAAAATTACAGAAACCACCTTCGGGAAAAAAATATATGAAGTGTAATTTGAATTTAGTTCATTAGAATACACGGAGGGGCGGGGCTTATGAGCTATACTGGGACCAACCACCTGAGGGCGATCGAGGCGCGGAGGCTTCAGTTTTCAACACGAGTGCTGCAGACCTGATACACACACGATGCTGGATAGATACCATAGACTGTAAAAAATATGGCTGTAGTGTCTGTGACGTCACCCATAGGATTCTGAAGAACGGCTCTGAAGCGTAAAGTAGGGTCGAGCTGGCTGTCACTCCCGGATAAACGACAATGGGCAGAAGCGGGACGTGGGCGGAGCTGAGGTGATGATTAACAGACAGCAGACAGACGGCAATACACCTGCCACTCAAAGTGGCCACGCCCTTAATTATGCAGCGCTTTAAGGCTTTATATAATGTAAACAAATGAGTTATAAAAATATTCACCCCCTCACAGTTGTCATTAGCCGTGTAGACCAGTTTGTCCCAGGCTGTAAACGTGTTTTATTCTGCTGTAAAGTTGGGCATTTTAACATGAGGCTCAATGAGATTCTCTAGTGGCCAGTCCATGAACTGCAGTGTAAGTCCCTTCTGTATTGGCTTCAAGAGAAACTTACTTTGAATAGGATAATCATGTACTACTGATATAAATGTTAAAAATGAAGTGCATTAAACATTTCAAACCGGGGTTTGTGAATTTCAAAATTTGACAATTACTTTTTGAATGATCAAATGAGAATCATAATTTACTGCCATTTTATGAATATTAAGCCATCATGTAATCGGATTTAAAAATATAATCTTTTTAATCTGACTTCATATAATCCAGCACTTCACACACTTTAATCAGCTGCATGTTTAATTGACTCGGTCAAGACGAGCGCATGAATGTTAGAGAGCAGAGACGATTCAAACACTCAGAAAACAGTCGAGAGGAGCTGAGTTTGATGGCATCTTTAATAGAAAACAGCAAAGCGACTGTACAAGCCAACACACTACCATATGACAGAGTTAGCATGTTTAGCCAGCTTCAAATAGCACGTGAAGCATATTTACAAGCAACAGATTCAGTGTAACAACTCAAAGTGATGAGGCCCCTTACTGGACGTGAGACGGGAGGATGAGTGAGTTTAGTGCAGACGATCTACAGTGCTGGGGGGAACGTGACGCGGCTGAACCTAAGCATCCTGGACTTTTGCTTTGCTCCGGCGGTTCTTGGCAGACCGAACTTCCTCCATGAGATCCTTCAGATACTTGATCTCTCGGCTGAGGGATTCGGCTTTCTCCTCGAGCTCGAGGTTTCTCTTCTCCAGGACGGCGCACTCGGCGTTCAGGATGTCCTGCTCGGCCCGTTTCTTCTGGCGGTACCGCGTCGCTGCCGTTTTGTTCTGCTCCATCTTCTTCAGCTTCTTCTCCACCACTTTAGGAGCACCTTTCACTCGGCCTGTAACGCCCGCCGTGCCATCCGGGTCGGGTCTGGAGTAGGGTTTGGTTCTGGAGGAGCCTGCGGGATTCGGCGAGGGTGCCGGATCCGGTTGGTGAGTCGGAGACCCGGACACGGAGATTCCACTGTCGCTGTCGGATGAATCATCAGTGCTGCTCGTTTCCTCTTTCGGGGTCAGAACCAGCACGATGTGGGATGGACTCAGACTCAGCACGATCCCGGGAGACACGGACACCTCACTGCCCAGCTCTAACGTGTTGGCGGAAACAGGAGAAAGAGGCTCAGACTTGATCTCGACGGGCTCCGGCAGCCTTTCCGACGCTTCCGGGAAGGGGAGGTCGAGGGGCAGCGGAAGCAGCGCAAGACCCAGCTCGGATGAGCAGAACGGGAGGGAACCGAGGTCCAGATCCATGTCAGTGTCCAGGCAGGCCAGCAGATCTTCTGGAGAGCTGGGAGGCTCGTCTGAATCACATGATCCGATGAGAGAATCCAGGTCGAAGTCATTCAGGTCTAATTTCTCCGACATCCAATCCATGTCAGAAAACGATTCGCCTGCTGGAGTATAGAGAGACACGTTTATTACCCGCTCATAAAACCGCAGTGTTCACCTACAAAGACAACTCTGCCAACTAGGATATTTTACTGCAAGTAAATAAACACTTAATAAACCCAGATTCTGTTCAGTTGAGCAACACCATATTCACATCACTAAATCAAATGAGGTGCTTTTTTATATTAATGTGATGAAATTTCCCAAACAAACTTGAAATCGTCCTGTGTGTGTGTGTCTACGTACAGAAGTCGTCCTGTGTGTGTGTGTGTGTGTGTGTACAGAAGTCGTCCAGTGTGTGTGTGTGTGTGTGTGTGTGTGTGTGTGTGTACAGAAGTCGTCCAGTGTGTGTGTGTGTGTGTGTGTGTGTGTGTGTGTGTGTGTGTACAGAAGTCGCGTCAGTGTGTGTACAGAAGTCGTCCAGTGTGTGTGTGTGTGTGTGTACAGTGTGTGTGTGTGTGTGTGTGTGTGTGTACAGTGTGTGTGAAGTCGTCCAGTGTGTGTGTGTGTGTGTGTACAGAAGTCGTCCAGTGTGTGTGTGTGTGTGTGTGTACAGAAGTCGTCCAGTGTGTGTGTGTGTGTGTACAGAAGTCGTCCAGTGTGTGTGTGTGTGTGTACAGAAGTCCAGTGTGTGTGTGTGTGTGTACAGAAGTCGCCCAGTGTGTGTGTGTGTGTGTACAGAAGTCGTCCAGTGTGTGTGTGTGTGTGTGTACAGAAGTCGTCCAGTGTGTGTGTGTGTGTGTACAGAAGTCGTCCAGTGTGTGTGTGTGTGTGTACAGAAGTCGTCCAGTGTGTGTGTGTGTGTGTACAGAAGTCGTCCAGTGTGTGTGTGTGTGTACAGAAGTCAGTGTGTGTGTGTGTGTGTGTGTGTGTACAGAAGTCGCCCAGTGTGTGTGTGTGTGTGTGTGTGTGTGTGTGTACAGAAGTCGCTCCAGTGTGTGTGTGTGTGTGTGTGTACAGAAGTCGTCCAGTCGTGTGTGTGTGTGTGTGTGTACAGAAGTCGCCCAGTGTGTGTGTGTGTGTGTGTACAGAAGTCGTCCAGTGTGTGTGTGTGTACAGAAGTCGTCCAGTGTGTGTGTGTGTGTACAGAAGTCGTCCAGTGTGTGTGTGTGTGTACAGAAGTCGTCCAGTGTGTGTGTGTGTGTGTACAGAAGTCGCCCAGTGTGTGTGTGTGTGTGTGTACAGAAGTCGTGTGTGTGTGTGTGTGTACAGAAGTCGTCCAGTGTGTGTGTGTGTGTGTGTGTGTACAGAAGTCGTCCAGTGTGTGTGTGTGTACAGAAGTCGCCCAGTGTGTGTGTGTGTGTACAGAAGTACAGAAGTCAGAAGAGTGTGTGTGTGTGTGTGTGTACAGAAGTCGCCCAGTGTGTGTGTGTGTGTACAGAAGTCGTCCCAGTGTGAAGTGCGTCCAGTGTGTGTGTGTGTGTGTGTGTGTGTACAGTCAAGTCAGTGTGTGTGTGTGTGTACAGAAGTCGTCCAGTGTGTGTGTGTGTGTACAGAAGTCGTCCAGTGTGTGTGTGTGTGTGTGTGTACAGAAGTCGTGTGTGTGTGTGTACAGTGTCCAGTGTGTGTGTGTGTACAGAAGTCGATCCAGTGTGTGTGTGTGTACAGAAGTGTGTGTGTGTGTACAGAAGTCCTGTGTGTGTGTGTGTGTGTACAGAAGTCGCCCTGTGTGTGTGTGTGTGTACAGAAGTCGTCCAGTGTGTGTGTGTGTACAGAAGTCGTCCAGTGTGTGTGTGTGTGTGTGTGTGTACAGAAGTCGTCCAGTGTGTGTGTGTGTGTGTGTACAGAAGTCGTCCTGTGTGTGTGTGTGTGTGTGTACAGAAGTCGTCCAGTGTGTGTGTGTGTGTGTGTACAGAAGTCGTCCTGTGTGTGTGTGTGTGTCCAGTGTGTGTGTGTGTGTGTGTGTACTGTGTGTGTGTGTGTGTGTACAGAAGTCGTCCTGTGTGTGTGTGTGTGTGTGTGTGTGTACAGAAGTCGTCCCTGTGTGTGTGTGTGTGTGTGTGTACAGAAGTCGTGTGTGTGTGTGTGTGTGTGTGTGTGTGTACAGAAGTCGTCCAGTGTGTGTGTGTGTACAGAAGTCGCCCAGTGTGTCCAGTGTGTGTGTGTGTGTGTACAGAAGTCGTCCAGTGTGTGTGTGTGTGTGTGTGTGTGTGTGTGTACAGTGTGTGTGTGTGTGTGTGCAGTCCAGTGTGTGTGTGTGTGTGTACAGAAGTCGTCCAGTGTGTGTGTGTGTGTGTGTGTGTGTACAGAAGTCGTCCAGTGTGTGTGTGTGTGTGTGTGTGTGTGTGTGTGTGTGTGTGTGTGTGTACCCAAGTCGTGTGTGTGTGTGTGTGTGTACAGAAGTCGTCCAGTGTGTGTGTGTGTGTGTGTACAGAAGTCGTCCAGTGTGTGTGTGTGTGTGTACAGAAGTCGTCCAGTGTGTGTGTGTGTGTGTACAGAAAGTCAGTGTGTGTGTGTGTGTGTACAGAAGTCGTCCAGTGTGTGTGTGTGTGTGTACAGAAGTCGTCCAGTGTGTGTGTGTGTGTGTAGAAGTCGTCCTGTGTGTGTGTGTGTGTGTGTACAGAAGTTGTCCTCTGTGTGTGTGTGTGTGTGTGTGTGTGTAGTGAAGTTGTCACCTTTACACTGCTCCGGCTCCGTTTGGACACCGAGCAGCTCAGACGCAGGAAGCCAGGAGAGCAACAGCAGCTCTGACTTACACCCTACAGAAGCGGGAGGAGAGGGAGAGAGGGGCGAGAGAGAGGAGGAAGAGGAGAGGGGTGACAACGACCCCTCCGAGAGAGCGCTCTCCTCATCTTCGTCCAGAAGGGGCCCGAAGGGGTCAGCCATCAGAGATGAGGGCCCCAAGAGCAGGGCCCCCACGTCCTCCAAACACATCTGAGAGTCCACGGACATGGCAGACGGTCAGCGGGGAAGCGGCGCGGTGAAGGGGTTCTGGTGAGCTGGTGAACGGGGCGGTGATGCTGTCTACGGCAGCAGAGCTGTGGGTGGATGCCACAAGAGACCTGCAACACAACAAACCCCACATGAGAGACTGCGGAACGAAACGCGGTCACTGCGGGAATGAGAGACTTGACCTGCAGAAGCGAAGCGCATTTTGACAATGGACAATATTTGAATATACAAATACGACTCCTGTTAATTGGCCACAGGTTACCACATCTCAGACCATTTCTCTCGCATTTGTGACTAAAAATAGACGTGTGTGAACTGTATTTGAGCATGTGTTCAGGGTTTTAAATGCAAACAAGCGTTTTAATGATCATTTTAAGGCGTCTTATATTTTGGGGATGGAAAGATATAAATGGCGATACTGCCTAATGTGATTATTAAAAAAAAAAACTTAAACTTTTCTTATTTTCATTTGGTTTCATTAATCTGATGTATAACTGAAATAAAATAAAAACTTGACAAAAAAAAAAGCAAGCCCTGCATCTGTGAGGTGCACGACACTTCCATAAATAATGAATTCATAAGTTATTTATAAAAGTTCATATTTTATTATAGTATTATGAAGTCAGTGGATCAATGACGAGGTCTCTCAAAAGCTAACACCCAACACCATGACTTATCTTTTAAAGCAGAACTGGTTTCCCAACCCTTGCTCGAGGGAAGATTTAACGCAACAAAAACTGGCTCTTTATTTCTGAGAATAAAACTTCCCTAACGATTACCAGCACTTTAAACCGGTTTAGCCAGTCTCTAAACTGCCTTCAGCCCATTAAAGAGATTAGGTTTCTGCTGGGAGGAACTCAAACGGCCTACACATGATTCACTTCCCCATTATTCCCTAATATCCTCCTCCTATCTGCTATATTTAACACCGCCATTCCCCTTTAGGCAGGAATTTCCACGCCCTTCCCGACAATATTTCCTAATATGGTCATAAGAACGTTACACCCCGCCTCCTGGTTCCTGTGCGAGATGAAGGTGTCCCTGACGACCTCACGCGGAAAGAGCTCGCGCGCCATTTTGTGGTGCCACGTTGCCGCCTCGCGATCGAAAAAAAGTCCCGATTGTTTATTTTATGGGTTAGCGCGTGTCAGTTTGTCAAAACACACCGGACGATTCAAAACAAACGGAGATCGCTCGAAAACAGACTGTACTCAGCAACAGCGTAATGTTATTACTTAAACGTCAAACCGGGTTAGTTATAACAAACACAGCAGCGTTTCAAAAGTTTGGCATACTTATTATTGTACAACTACATTAAACGTCAAGAGCTGAGATATACTTACGCCATTTTGCCAAATAGAGCCAGTGCACTTGACCGCTGCACTGCCGGATTTGCCGCTGCGAATAATGCCGCTGCGAGCCGCTAAACTGCCATGATTCCCGCGGGAGAGTCGCGTGGGGAGACACTGGAACGCATGAGAAAGAAAACGTAGAAACGGCAGCGCTCCCGCTTATATACTCACACATCACACCCGCGCAGTGACCTTCCGCCGCGCCAAACCTGCTCACATCACTCCGCCCGTGTCTGGATGCTGATTGGTTTCTGAGCCTGTCAGTATTTAGCAAACAAATAGTACCTAAATATTTACGTTCTCATGGGATGTAGGTCATGTGCGATGAGCTCAAATAGGAAAGGAAACATAAAGGGACCGGGATTAGATAGATAGATAGATAGATAGATAGATAGATAGATAGATAGATAGATAGATAGATAGATAGATAGATAGATAGATAGATAGATAGATAGATAGATAGATAGATAGATAGATAGATAAAAATACATGACAAGTATAGGCAAAAACAATGTTTGTTTTTTTTTCATGCACCAAACAATTTTCAGGTTTCAGGATTTTTTTAACCAAACTTTGTTAAAAGATGATTCTGTTATGAAAGATGTAACGGGATGAATTGATATATGATTTTACTGTATGTAATGTGGGTAAACTGGCCATACATGTGTTTTCCCATTCGATGCAATGTATGTATACACTGTATATAATGTGTTCCTGATCAGCGACATGTAATGAAATAACCAGTGTAATAATGAGAGTGATAATTGGCAACATTTTCATAATTATATCTAATATTTTATGGAATAGTGATATGTAATTTACAACGACTTAATTAGCATACAATCAAGCTTTAGCTCTTCATGATTTCAGGAGAAAAGTCATTTACTATTATTTTGAAACTTTTGCAAAGCAAACCTAAAGAAAGTCCTGCCAAACACCAACAGTGCGTCTCCTGCAAAGAGAGCAAAGACACTGATCACTGCTAGCGACCGTTTAAAAAAACAACGCCTATAAAGCGCGGTCATATCCATATTTTAACCCGGATCAATGCCGCCATTTCCTCACTCTGAATACAAACAAAGCTTCTCCTCCCATGTGGCGGAATCAGCTAGTCAGACTGGCCTGAATATGCGCGCCAGGCAGCTCTGGGCGATCTGCTGGGACATGTTCGGCGAGTTCAGCTGGCGTTTGACTCTTTCTTGAGTTTTGGGCTTTCTTTATCAAGAGAAGAAAAGGCCATGCGAGGGCAATAACAATCACACCTGAGGATCTGTTCAGAAACCGTGGGCAGACAATTCAATCCGCTGCGCGCAGTCTCGACTAGCCTGCGGTCTTTGCGCCGATTTCTCCATTCACATGAATGAATACAGATCCCATCTCAATGCTCTCAGTGGAGCAGTTAAACCGCAAAAACTCCGTTATAAAGACCGAAGTGGAGTCTCATTTCAAACTGGATTCTACGCTTTGCCTGTACAGAGTCTGAGTGTCCATCTGCTCCTTTGGATCTAAATCCTCTGCAGAGGCAAGCGTTGATCCGTTGCTCTGTGATTCGCGAGTTAAACTCTTTCTATGCTCGCTTTGACCTGTAACTCGCGGCGACGCGACTCCGCCAAGTGGCGCGTTAGAGAAATTACTCAGAGCAGCAACAATCACGTGATCTCTGTCTCAGAGGATGAAGTTGAGAGCACTCCAGCGTGTGGGCGCCAGGAAAGCTGCCGGGCGGATGGTATTTCAGGTCGTGTTCTGCGTGTCCTGTGCTGATCAGCTCACCGGGTTGTTTACATCTATCTTTAATGAGTCCTCGCTACATCTGTGGTCCCCACCTCCTTCAAAAATCCACCATCATCCCTGTCCCTAAGAACAGTAAACCCTCTTGCCTAAATGACTATCGTCCAGTGGCTCTCACGTCTATAGTCATGAAGGTCTTTGAAGACTCATTAAAAACACCATTTGCGCCTTCATTCCCTGACATAAATGGACCCTCTTCAGTTTTGCCTGCTCGTCCCAATAGATCGACTGAAGATGCCATCTCTCATGTCCTGGAGTCCCTCACTCACATGACAGCACAAAGTGGGAACTACGTAGACTGCTATTTATTGACTATAGCTCAGCCTTTAACACCATAGTTCCCACCAAGCTAACCTCCCAAACTCCTGGATCTCGGCCTGAATCCTTCTCTCTGCCACTGGATTGAGGACTTCCTCACTGGCAGGCCTCAGGTGGTGAGGCATAGGCCAGTCCACCTCCACCTCCATCACCCTGAGTGTGGGAGCTCCACAGGGCTGTGTCCTGGGCCCCTGCTCTACTCTCTCTACACGCATGACTGTTTGTCCACACACAGCTCCACCTCTATCATCAAATTTGCTGATGATACTGTTGTCCTGGGCCTCATTTCCAACAACAATGAGCGGCATACTTGGGCCAGGTGGAGCATCTTAACATCATGGTGCCAGGACAACTGTCTCTCTCTGAATGTTGGCAAGACCAAAGAAATGATTGTGGACTTCAGGAAGAGACAGCAACGGACATACTCCCCCTCACATGATCAGCGGGTCACCAGTAGAGGAGTGAGCAGCTTCAAGTACCTGGGAGTAAACATCTCCGAGGACCTGACCTGGACTGCTCACATTCAGACACAGGTGAAAAAGCCAGGAAAACTGTATTACCTCGCCAGCTGAGGAAATTCAGGGTTTCACCAGCTATCCTGAAAACTTTCTATTTAGGCGATAGAAAGTGTTTTAACTCAGTGCATCAACAGCGTGGTATGAGAACAGCACCAGTCATGACACCAATGCCCTGCAAAGACGTAGTGCGCTTATCCGGCGTATCTCAGGTCAGCTCTCCCGCCTCTGCAGACATTTTTACACCAAACGCTGCAAAGGTTGAGCTACCAAGATCATCAAGGACTCTAATCACCTGCAAATCCCTCATTTTGTCGCTGCTATCCATCTGATCTTGCTGAAACCTGATGGCCAAAAAGAGACTCAGGAGGAGCTTCTTCCCCAGGCCATCAGACTCCTGAACTCAGTCACTTAACATCACGTGACTGGACATCCAGGATAAACATCGATACACTGACATATTGCACTGCATTACTTCCGTTGTTACTGTGTAACAACCTGTCATAAACCTGTTTGCACATTATACTCTTTTATACATTTGTTAACCACATATTTATAAGTCTACAGTTTACTCACTGCAAAGTCTACTTTAATTATTTTATTCACTTTATCCCTTTATTTCACTTTTTGAGTCTCTTCTTGATTATTTATAATTCTACAGATATAGACATATATATATATATATAGAAGAGTACTTTTTTTATATCCTTTTCTATTATAATTTCCCTTCCTTGTGTTTTTAACTGTGAATTTGCACTGTCCATGCAGCGGACCTGTTTACATTTGACTGCTGTTGTATATTCTGTATATAACTGTGTATGTGACAAATAAAACTCTTGAATCTTGAATCTTGAATCTTGAACATGTGTTTTCCCATTCGATGCAATGTATGTATACACTGTATATAATGTGTTCCTGGAGCGACATGTAATGAAATAAGAAGTGTAATAATGAGAGTGATAATTGGCAACATTTTCATAATTATATCTAATATTTTATAGGAATAGTGATATGTAATTTCTAACGACTTAATTAATACAATCAAACAGCTCTTCGATTTCAGGAGAAAAGTCTTTTACTATTATTTTGAAACTTTTGCAAAGATACAGCATGGCTAAACAAGAGTATGCAAAGTTATAAGAAACTGCCCCCTAGCGACCATTAATAAAAAAAACAATTTGTTCAGCATTATATAATATTTTAACCCCACTCAACCTCATATCCCTTCTGAAATCAGTTTCTCTCTCATGTCCATCAGCTCGGTCAGACTGGCCTGAATATGGCCGGCCACCTCACGGATCTGCTGGGCAAATCTGGTCTTTGACTCTTTCTTGAGTTTTTGGGAATCTTTATCAGAGAAGAAAAGGTCCATGCCGAGGGCAAAGCCCTGAATCACACCTGAGGATCTGTTCATCACGCCGAGGGCAGCCGATGTTCCGCTGGCGATCTCGACTAGCCTCGCGGTCTTTGCCGATTTCACCATCACACCTTTCAGTTTCCCCATCTCAATGCTGATGTGGTTTAAGTAAACCTCAATGTCGTTCATCTCACGTTGGTACTCTTTCAAGATGGATTCTACCTTTTTCCTGTCCTGTTTTTTTTTTACTTTCTTGGTAATGGCAGCCGAGGCCCCTGTGACTCCGCCAGCGGCTGCGACCCCGACGCCGACCGCGGCGACCGCTAGAGACGCGCCCATAGTCGCAGGGGCCAGGAGGATGCCGGCCACGGCTGCCACTCCGCCCACGGCTCCGGTAGTGCCTCCGGTGATCCTGGCGATTCTCGCCCCTTTGTGCGTCTTGTCCAGGCCATCAGCCACTTCCTTCAGCTCAGCGGTTTGTCTTTGAAGAGAGCTTGCGCAGAATGGCAGATGAGAAACATAACGCTGAAGCGTTTTTTCAAAATCCCTGCAAAGACAAAAGTGAGTTGCGGCATAAATGGATCAGGCTCCCGTCCTGCTGTTGAAATATATAGATTTACTTCACCTGGAGTCTGAATCTGAACACCCTGATCGATCTGTAGATGCGTCTAAAATAAATAAACATAATGTTCTGTTTCAGTGTGACAGGAAGTGTGAAAATCAAACAAAAAAATAATTCACTTCAACCATTACAGGGCCAGATCATCAACAGCCTTAACATTTATCATTCCAGTATCTGTTGGATAATTAAGTTGGTATTAGAAGACTGTCTTATCATAAAGCTCCTTCCCAAAAAATGAGACAAATGCCTAATTTCAATAAAGGCATTAAAATGTTGCATTTTGTCCCTTACTCAAAATGTTCCCCTTCCATGAGCTTTTCTTGTCCTGATGGGAAGAGAGCAAAGTTTCAGTCTTTGTTATTCAAACACAGCTTTAGTCACAAAGAACATGACAAGTCATGCTAACATAACAAGCAATAAAATACATTTTAAGATGATTTTAGGTCAAAATGGCTGGAAAATCATAAATATAGTCACTGATAAAATTATTTAATGGGTTATCACTTGTGACCAATAGGTGGCGCTGTGACCAAATTGATGTGGTGTGGTCAGAGTGAGGTGGCGATGACACATGCAAAGTTTGGTGAAAATGTGCCAAAGCATTGCAGAGACACAGCCTCAGAGACATTTTGGCATCAGGCCTCGACTTTGTTGCGGCGCTATATGAAAATGGTTTCATCTACTGACACGAAATCCATAACTTTTTGTCAGCACGGTCCGATTCGATCTTGTTGAAAATCGGACAAACGGTC
Source organism: Paracanthobrama guichenoti (assembly GCA_018749465.1). NCBI lineage: Eukaryota > Metazoa > Chordata > Actinopteri > Cypriniformes > Gobionidae > Paracanthobrama > Paracanthobrama guichenoti. The sequence goes on from CM031948.1 coordinate 30,524,508, forward strand.
CAGGAGGAGTTCAAAAGAGTAGGTTTTTAAAGAAAAACAAAATGGCGGACAGGAACTTCAGCCAAATATGGCAATATTGTTATCTATGTTCCCGACATGACCCAAGGAATCTATTAAGATCAAGAAGTTTCATTATAATAGGCTAATTTAATCAAAAGTTATAAGCATTTTTGGAAATTTAATTATATCTTTTGTCCACTCACTTTTTGAGTACCTTCAGGGCATGGTGCCGAAGGCACATATAGAGTTTCATAATGATACGCCAATGCGTTAATGAAATATAGCATTTTTGGCAAAATTTGAAATGGTCGACGCCCAAAATGGGTATACAATTGAGTATCATATGACTCTGCATGCTACACCCAATCAAAAGAGACCAGTTTTGTGATGAAGCATTCAGAAGTTATACACAAAAATTTTAATTTTTCTGAAATTGTGCTGAAACTGTGCAGGTCGCCTCAGGTCATGGTTTTCATAACACACACCAAGTTTGGTCCGAATACGCTAAAGCATTGTGGAGATATAGCCGCGTGTTCATTTTGGTGGGCACTTCATCAAATTCGTTCAAATGTTATTGGAGAACGGTTTGTCGAATCAACTTGAATTCCATTACTTGAATAGAGTCACTAGAAAATGTTTCAGGAAAGTAAATGACCTGTGAGTCAGTGTCCTGAAATCCTCCAGCCAAATGATCCGGCATGGTGTTAAAGGCTGAGCTATAGTCGTAGTTCCCATATCGATATGTGAGAGTAGGTGGAGGAATCTTCAGTCGATCTGTGGAATGATAGGCTGAGAGGTCAGTGAAGGCAAATGGTGTTTTAATTACGCCAATGCGTTAGTAAATACTAAGCATTTTTGGCAAAATTTGAAAGGTGGCTGCCATGAAAAGGACATTCCTCTGTATTTTGAGCTGGAAACACACAATGCTCTCATGGTTTAACGCTGGATTTATTTATGAATAAGTATTATAGGTTGTGCAAAAACATCTCAAAGCAGATCCTCTCATTAAGGACGCAGTCAACAATTTTCTACAGTTTGGTAACTTTGCCTCGCTCACTGTCGCTACGTGTCCACTGTAGTAGTTCTGAGAGCTGCTGTGAGGCCCGGCAGCCAATGGGTGGCGCTCTCCGCTCTGAGGAGACTTATTCATCCCCACCAACTGCAATGAGAAAGATGAACATTGTTATAATGCTCTTGGGTGTCACTTTTTGAGGGTGAGCAAAAATGCACTGTTTTTGTGTGTGTCCCTTTAAATGCAAATGAGCTACTGCTCCCTGCCCCCTTTCAGAAAGAGGGCGGAGCTTCAAGAGCTCATGTTAGCAGCTCTGATTACCTCACGAAACTGTTCAACCTTTTATGTTCAAACTGGAGTCGGACAATGATGGAGAGACTTTTTTTATTGCCTTTTTCATATCACATATTTTAGTAATCATCATAAATTAGGCATCATTCAAAAGCTTACAAACTCATCCTGGGAAAACCGTTTTGAAATTGGACGTTGCGTTACCATAGAAACGGTACTTTAAATTCTTTTAGCGGGCTCCTCCCCTAGTGGGCGTCGTTATGATTCATAATTAAAACCTTTTCTAATCTTGACAAAACACATATCGTCAGAAAATCTCAAGGTTCCATATTTTGTGATAGAAGTGATATTTGGGCAGAAATTGTCACAGCAGAATGCATAAAAAAATTCAATGGAATGTGGATATTACGCCTAAACATCATGGGAACTTCAATTTTGGTGATATCAACTTCAATTTTGGAACAACACCTGGTTAGACATATGGCTTTGATTTTATAGTAACTTAAGAGTAAAAAATATTTAGTAATATATATATATATATATAATAGATATTTAGTACAATACATTTGATTTACAGTAAATTTAAATTATACTTTCATTTTTGTGTGTCTTCTTTAAGACAGGACCAAACTTAGGTTCTACGTCCAAACTTAAGCATTCTTGAATTACAACCATTCAGGTTTGGATATATATATATTTTTTGTTCTGCAATGGTCACGTGGTCCGAAAATTCAGCAAGTTTTATTATGAGCTCTACATGGACGTGGGCACTTTTTACAAGTTGGAATCTCGTAATCACGGTAATATGATATGGTGGGAACTGTGAATGCACTGTTACTTCCTCGAAGGGACCATGGCATGCACTCTTCGGTATCAAACTTGTGGAAGGGCCCTTTGTGAAGGGGTTCGCTTTCATTTGGAACACCCCTACAAATGACGTCCCCTTCAAGGGTGCAAAAACACCCATATAGTTTCAACTTTAAAGGATGAGTTCACTTCAAAATGAACATTTCCTGATGATTTCCTCACCCCCATCTCATCCAAGATGTTCATGTCTTTCTTTCTTCAGTGGAAAAGAAATGACGTTTTTTGAGGAAAACAAATCGTGCAGAGCCTCTGAAGCCCTTCCTCTGAAACTGCATTGATCTGGACCTTCAACCGCTGATTCCCATTGGAGTCCATTATGAGGAGAAAAATCCTGGAATGTTTTCCTCAAAAAACGTCATTTCTTTTCCACTGAAGAAAGAAAGACATGAACATCTTGGATGAGATGGGGGTGAGGGAATCCTTTAATTAAACACCTGATCCTTAGTCCTTAAGGCTTATTTGAAGAGTGTTGGAGCAGGGTTGGATCTGAACTCTGCAGGACTGAGTTTGACACTGAATCCACTGGTCTGACTGGTTCCGCTCATTCAGCCGATCACTCATCAGTCTGTCACAGCAAAGTCTTTCACTTTCAGGATGACTTACACAATCCAAAAACTCTTAAACATCCATTAATCTCACCTTCCAGGAGCCTGGAACACATGTCTTCGATCGCATTGCTGGGAGAGGAGGAGCCAAAGGCTGTAGAACAGATCGGAAAAACTTCAGGCTCTCACACATTGAGCCCAATGAACTAAAGCCCACATTACAACCGGATCAAAGCAGCGTTTCTAATGTCCAAACTCAAGGGAGTGTTTGTCCAGCTGTGTGTTTCAGCGTTTTGAATATTAAGTATTTCAGTGATGCATATCAGTGACATTTGTAAAGTTATCATATGCATGCATGATACTATTATAATGTTACACTATCAAAATATAAAGGGTGTGATAATATGGCATGACATTCAGATATTATCACCACTCTTAGAAGAAAAGGTTCTATATGAAATCTTAATTTTGTTTTAATTTGGATTACATTTTGTGAATTAAACAGTTAAACAATTAAAAATGTAAGTATCATGCAATCATTTAAGACATTTCTCCTAACCTTTTTTGGCATAAAGTGTTCTATAGAATTGATTAAAGAACCCTAGTGTTCCATTTAGAACCCCACGGAACCGTTTCTGTAAGAGCGGCGAACACAGAACACAGACCTGAGGAAACATCTGTAAACTGTAGAAAACACACAGACATTTTTTTGTTGCTTTAGAGTACGTTAAATCACTCACGTTTGCCATCTTCTGTAGGTGTTTAAAGCTCGAGGTCTTGTTTCCATCTGTCTGCAGTGTGCGAGTCACAAGCTTTTCTACAAAAATATCAGTCATAACTCATGTAGAATACGTGCCTTTACATTCCCAGGTCAAAATACTTTCGGTCTCGACAGAAACGAGCATCATTATCTGCCGTGTGTTCAGTATCGTTTCTTGAAGATCTAGTGAGGACTGAAGAGCTTTAAACGCGTGAGAATTAAACATTTTACTTGATTTATTCATTAAATTAATCAAAAGTGACAGTAAAGACATTAATAATGTTGCAAAATATTCTATTTCTTTTGAACTTTCTATTCATCGTGACTCCGGAAAAATACAATGTATCTTGTTTTCCACAAAAATATTTCATATTTTTCAATAGTTTTCATCGCTGATAATAATCAGAAATGTTTCTAAATCAGCTTATTATACAACTGTAACCTGTTTTAGCAAGTTGATATTGTCATTTTATCAACATTTTTAATATCGCACTTACTGATACAGCTTTGCACTGGCTGTTAGATGCTGTTTAAAAATCACATCTCTCCTCCTTTAGACTTTCACGCATGTGTTGATGGACAGACCCAGCAGAGAAGGGGAAGATGTTTGACATCCTACACCCAGTGTTCAGGTAGTCACACATTGAGCGGATCCCTGGTCAGGCCCACACCCAGTGTTTGGGTAGTTTTTGTGTCCACGCGGATCCCGGGTCAGGGAGTGTTTGTCCAGCTGTGTGTTTCAGGGTAGTTGAATATTAAGTATTTCAGTGATGCGGTCAGACGTGGCGACCCAGTGTTTGGGTAGTTTTATAATGTTACGGATCGGAAATATAAAGACGCACCAGTGTGATGGCGACCCATTCAGATATTGGGTAGTTTTAGTGAAAAGGTTTATATGCAAATCTTAATTTTGGATCCCGGGTCAGACGTGACGACCCAGTGTTTGGGTAGTTTTGTAAGTATCATGCGGATCCCGGGTCAGACGTTTCGACCCAGTGTTTGGGTAGTTTTTGAATTGACAGCGGATCCCGGGTCAGGCGTGGCGACCCAGTGTTTGGGTAGTTTTGTGTTACACGGATCCAGGGTCAGGCGTGACGACCCAGTGTTTGGGTATTTTTTTTTGTGTTCACGTCGATGCAAATCGGTCAGGCGTGGCGACCCAGTGTTTGGGTAGTTTTGTTTCCATCTGTCTGGATCCCGGGTCAGGCGTGACGACCCAGTGTTTGGGTAACTTTTGTGTTACGTGCCGGATCCCAGGTCAGGCGTGGCGACCCAGTCGTATTGTCGGTGTTCAGTATCGTTTTGAAGTTAGTGAGGACTGGATCCCGGTCAGGCGTGGCGACCCAGCGTTTGGGTAGTTTTTATTGTTACAGCGGATCAAAAGGGTCAGGCGTGACGACCCAGCGTTTGGGTAATTTTGTATTTCGGATCCCGGGTCAGACGCGTGACGACCCAGCGTTTGGGTAATGTTTTGTGTTACCGGATCCCGGGTCAGGCGTGGCGACCCAGCGTTTGGGTAGTTTTTGTGTTACGCGGATCCGGGTCAGGCGTGGACGACCCAGCGTTTGGGTAGTTTTATTATTACAACGGATCCTGGTCAGGCAAGCGACCCAGTCGTTTGGGTAGTTTTTGTGTTCGGATCCCGGGTCATACGTGGCGACCACAGCGTTTGGGTAGTTTTTGTGTTACGCGGATCTTTAGGGTCGCACGTGTCAGACCCAGGAAGATGTTTGACATACGACCCAGCGTTTGGGTAGTTTTGTGTTACCAGCGGATCCCGGTCAGACGTGACGACCCAGCGTTTGGGTAGTTTTTGTGTTACGCGGATCCCGGGTCAGACGTGACGACCCAGCGTTTGGGTAGTTTTGTGTTACGCCGGATCCCGGTCAGGACGTGACGACCCAGCGTTTGGGTAGTTTTTGTGTTACGCGGATCCCGGGTCAGACGTGACGACCCAGCGTTTGGGTAGTTTTTGTGTTACGCGGATCCCGGGTCAGACGTGACGACCCAGCGTTTGGGTAGTTTTTTTGTGTTTGCAGCGGATCCCGGGTCAGACGTGACGACCCAGCGTTTGGGTAGTTTTTGTGTTACGCGGATCCCGGGTCAGACGTGACGACCCAGCGTTTGGGTAGTTTTTGTGTTACGCGGATCCCGGGTCAGACGTGACGACCCAGCGTTTGGGTAGTTTTTGTGTTACGCGGATCCCGGTCAGGCGTGGCGACACAGCGCTTGGGTAGTTTTTTGTGTTAGCGGATCCCGGGTCAGGCGTGACGACACCAGCGTTTGGGTAGTTTTTGTGTTACGCGCGGATCCCGGGTCAGGCGTGACGACCAGCGTTTGGGTAGTTTTGTTTCCCGGTCCGACGCGGATCCCGGGTCAGGCCGGTCAGACGTGACGACAGCGTTTGGGTAGTTTTTGTGTCCGCGGATCCCGGTCAGGCGTGACGACCCAGCGTTTGGGTAGTTTTGTGTTACGCCAGATCCCGGGTCAGGCGTGGCGACCCAGCGTTTGGGTAGTTTTTGTGTTAGCCAGATCCGGTCAGGCGTGACGACCCAGTGTTTGGGCGACGTGACGACCCAGCGTTTGGGTAGTTTCTGTGAGTCGCCTAAACGAGTGTCGTGTCGGTCTTTACGTGTGATGGAAACGCCTCATGCCTTGCATAAAATGTTATGATTTTATTAAAAAAGATACAGAATATAAATACTTATGATGTTTGAATATGTTCTCAGAACTGTACACTGAATGTTTATGGACAGGTTATGGAGTCAGAAGTTCCCCGCTGAACACGACACAAGCTCCGGCACGAGATCCAGCGCCGCCACGGTGCAGACGGGACAGCAGAGACTGATCGATTACACTTGAATTACTTCTAAATGTTTAATTTTTACTTCTAATATTTCTTAAACGAGCTTAAATGTTGGCACATTAAAAACTTCAATTATGATTGAAACTAAAGGAATTATCATGCAAGCCAGTGGCTGTGTGGAGTATTCTAAAACAGTCTAGAGGATTTTAGTTAATCTGTAGAGATTAATTAATGTATGAAGTAATACAAAATTGGGTTGTTTTTAACCCAGTGTTTTTAAAGTGTACCTGGCAACAGCCCACTTTTGACTTGAAAATCACCGTCCGACTCCTGACAAGACAAAATCATTCCACATCAAACCTGATATCAGCATCACCGATGAGGATTTAGGAGAGTGTGGAGATCCTTTACCATCAAGCTGGAGGATGAGAAACGTTCGCCCTTCGCTGCACAAACACCACTTCCGTCCTGAAGATTCACACAAATTAATTATTAATTGTGCGGTGTGAATAGAAATAAAATAAAGCATTCCCCAAAAGGTATTTGGACACTTCAGTCACACTTCAAAACAAAACATGTGATGACAGAAGTCTGATAAAACAAGATAAAACAAGCTCTTGCATCATGTGTTTGACATTCAGACATGTGAAGTGTGTCCGACGCTGGATCTGTTTGCGCACCTGAAGGCTGTCCAGCAGCTCTGACATGTTTTCATACAGGTGTTGATCCGAGTGAGACGGGCCGGTTCTGACGGGTTCTGATGAAGCAGGGATCTCCGCATACGCTTCATATATTGGAGAAAAGTCACATGACCGTTTCGCCGGACTGTTTTTGCCTCTTTGATCAGGTTTTTGGGGGACTGGCGGTGGAGGCCTTACCTAAGACACACATCAACGTTCAGAAGCAAAAATGAAAACTAGATTAATAAAGTTTGGAGACAAACTTTATGTTGGTTTAAAAAAGCCTAGCCAGAAAGTTTGAAGTGGTTGTAAAAGCTAGCAGATAGATAGATAGCATGTTGATTTAGCATTTTGTTGACATTTTAGCATGAATTAGTATGCTGCTAGCATGTTTTAGCATGTTGTTAACTTGAATTAGCATGTTGTTAACATGAATTAACATATTGCTAGCATGATTTAACATGTTTTAACATGTTAACATGATTTTGCTAAGATGAATTAGCATGTTGCTAGCATGTTTTAACACATCGCTATCATGATTTAACATGTTGCTAACATGAATTAACATGTTGCTAACATGAATTAGCATGTTAATAACATGAATTAACATGTTACTAGCATGATTTAACGTGTTTTAACATTGTTAACATGATTTGGCATTTTTCTAGCTAAACTAAATTTGTTTTATCACAAATTAGCACGTTACTAGCATTAGTTGGCATTTTGCTAACATGTTTTAACATGTTAACATGATTTTGCATTTTGCTAACATGATTTAACATGTTACTAAGATGTTTTAACATGTTAACATGAATTATCATGCTACTAGCAAGATTTAGCATTTGGATAACATGTTTCAATACATTTCTAACATTATTTAACATTTGGTTAACATGTTCTTATCATGTTTTAACATTGTTAGCATTAATTAGCATGTTGCTAGCATGTTTAACATGATTTTGCTAACATGAATTAGCATGTTGCTAGCATTTTTTTAACACATACTATCATGATTTAACATGTTGTTAACATGAATTAGCATTTTGCTAGCATGAATTAGCAAGTTGATAGCATGAATTAGCATGTTGCTAGTGTTAGACACAATAGATGAAGCTTAAATGCTCTATTAGAGTTACTGTGTTAAAGTTTTGACCCCCTCAATGTAAGCGAATGGGAAATTTATGGTTTTTAATCTTCATTTTTAAGAAAAGTCGGATACGCTTGAAAAGACACAGCAACCCGAGTCAGAACAGCCTGAAGGTCTGAGCCGAGTTTGGTGGTTGAAGCTCTAGGAGGAAATACGGTCTACATTTTGGCTCAGAAGACGTTTATACAGTAGATCTTTAGATCAAGCCATCAGTGTGACAGAGCTGTTTCACATCTCTTTCTTCTCTCATTATGTGATCAGAATTGTTTTACACAAAGCTAAATAACTGATGTCTCAAAATGATAACTGGATCATATGACAAAAATGTAGCAATGTTGCATGACATGTTTATCATTGCATTCATTCCATACGGCATATACAGATTCAAACAGCAGTGCACTCTTAAAAACAAGCTTCTATATAGAACTCTAGGGCTCTTTTCATGGCAAAAGGAGAATGGTCTTAAATAATTACACAATACTTTCATGTGTAATGACTTATATACTGTATTTTCTAGTGATAAAGTATGTTTATATCTTTAAGGATCTACACTCTAAAAAATGCTGGGTTAAAAACAACCCAAGTTGGGTTGAAAATGGACTAAGCAATTGTGTTGTTTTAACCCAGCGGTTGGGTTAAATGTTTGCCTAAAACAACCCAATCTCAGACGTGACGACCCAGCGTTTGGGTAGTTTTTGTGTTACGCAGATCCCGGGTCAGACGTGACGACCCAGCGTTTGGGTAGTTTCTGTGTCACCCAGATCCCGGGTCAGACGTGACGACCCAGCGTTTGGGTAGTTTATGTGTAACCCTGATCCCGGGTCAGACGTGACGACCCAGCGTTTGGGTAGTTTATGTGTAACCCTGATCCCGGGTCAGACGTGACGACCCAGCGTTTGGGTAGTTTATGTGTAACCCTGATCCCGGTCAGGACGTGGCGACCCAGCGTTTGGGTAGTTTTGTGTAACCCTGATCCCGGTCAGACGCGTGGCGACCCAGCGCTTGGGTAGTTTATGTGTAACCCGGATCCCGGGTCAGACGTGACGACCCAGCGTTTGGGTAGTTTTTGTGTCACGCGGATCCCGGGTCAGACGTGACGACCCAGCGTTTGGGTAGTTTTTGTGTCACGCGGATCCCGGGTCAGGCGTGGACGACCCAGCGTTGGGTAGTTTTTGTGTGTCACGCGGATCCCGGGTCAGACGTGACGACCCAGCGTTTGGGTAGTTTTTGTGTCACGCGGATCCCGGTCAGGACGTGGCGACCCAGCCGCTTGGGTAGTTTTGTGTCACGCGGATCCGGGTCAGGCGTGGACGACCCAGCGCTTGGGTAGTTTTTGGGTCACGCTGATCCCGGGTCAGGCGTGACGACCCAGCGCTTGGGTAGTTTTGGGTCACGCGGATCCCGGGTCAGACGTGGCGACCCAGCCGTTTGGGTAGTTTTTTGTGTCACGCGATCCCGGGTCAGACGTGACGACCCAGCGTTTGGGTAGTTTTTGGGTCACGCGGATCCCGGGTCAGACGTGACGACCCAGCGTTTGGGTAGTTTTTGTGTCACGCTGATCCCGGGTCAGACGTGACGACCCAGCGCTTGGGTAGTTTTGTGTCACGCTGATCCCGGGTCAGGACGTGACGACCAGCGTTTGGGTAGTTTTGTGTCACGCGGATCCCGGGTCAGACGTGGCGACCCAGCGCTTGGGTAGTTTTTGTGTCACGCGGATCCCGGGTCAGACGTGACGACCCAGCGTTTGGGTAGTTTTTGTGTCACGCGGATCCCGGGTCAGACGTGACGACCCAGCGTTTGGGTAGTTTTTGTGTCACGCGGATCCCGGGTCAGACGTGACGACCCAGCGTTTGGGTAGTTTTTGTGTCACGCGGATCCCGGGTCAGACGTGACGACCCAGCGTTTGGGTAGTTTTTGTGTCACGCGGATCCCGGGTCAGACGTGACGACCCAGCGTTTGGGTAGTTTTTGTGTCACGCGGATCCCGGTCAGACGTGACGACCCAGCGTTGGGTAGTTTTTTGTGTCACGCGGATCCCGGGTCAGACGTGACGACCCAGCGTTTGGGTAGTTTTTGTGTCACGCGGATCCCGGGTCAGACGTGACGACACAGCGTTTGGGTAGTTTTTGTGTCACGCGGATCCCGGGTCAGACGTGACGACCCAGCGTTTGGGTAGTTTTTGTGTCACGCGGATCCCGGGTCAGGCGGACGGCGACACAGCGCTTGGGTAGTTTTTGTGTCACGCGGATCCCGGGTCAGACGTGACGACACAGCGTTTGGGTAGTTTTTGTGTCACGCGGATCCCGGGTCAGGCGTGACGACCCAGCGTTGGGTAGTTTTGTGTCACACTGATCCCGGTCAGGACGTGGCGACCCAGCGTTAGGTAGTTTTGTGTTACGCTGATCCCGGTCAGACGTGGACGACCCAGCGCTTGGGTAGTTTTTGTGTTCACGCTGATCCCGGTCAGACGTGACGACCCAGCGTTTGGGTAGTTTTTGGGTTCACGCGGATCCCGGGTCAGACGTGACGACCCAGCGTTTGGGTAGTTTTTGTGTCACGCGGATCCCGGGTCAGACGTGACGACCCAGCGTTTGGGTAGTTTTTGTGTCACGCGGATCCCGGGTGTGTGTAATCTGAAGTACGGTACCGTTCAAATGATAGGGCGCAGTAAGAAATTAATATTTTTACTCTGACGCATTATATTGATCAAAAGAAGGCATTTATAATGTTACAAAATATCTCATTCAAAATGAATGCTTTTGAACGTTCTATTCATCAAAGAATCCTGAGGAATGAAAGGTATGACGGTTTCCACAGAAATATGACCTGATAATAATCATAAATGTGTCCTGATCATCAGATCCTCATCTGAGAATGATCAGTGAAGGATCATGTGACACTGAAGACTGGAGTAATGATGATAAACTCAGGAATAAATCACACTTTACTATATATTCACACAGAGAACAGCTGATCTACACTGGAGGAGTATTACACTGATCTACTGGAGTTATGAGCAGATTAACTCTTTCAGAAACATTAAAGAAATATGACAGACATTTGAACACTAAGTAGTGAGCTAGTATCCTATGGTGAACATCTCCAGGTTGCATAAACAGATAAGACTAGTCTCACAAGTTAGTCTTAATTTTTTAAGACGGTTCATAACTTTTTTTAAATCAGTTGCATTACATCAGATACTGAAAGTATGTCCCTCACTACCAGGTAGTTGTTCATAGCTCTTAAGACATAACAGGATATATTTAATGTGCTGGCCCCAGATGTGGTCAAGCACTAGAGCGGGTCATTACAGGTGTGGCGCGGCGGTCCGGCTCATACAGTGGAACATCCGTCTGAACCGAGTCTGAGCCGGAGGACAGGCGTCCATCAGAGCGGATCATGATTCCTCTGCCAGACGAATGCAAACACTTATTCAGCAGCTTCAAAACAAAGAAAACGTATCTTTGATCTTTACCTCTAAACACATGCATTCAAAAAGACATCAGATAAACATGAAGCTCTACATGGTTACTGACTAATCTCTGCTGTGAGAGTTAAAGCAACATAACATTACTTACAGTCAGGTCACGAGTATATCTTCTTCACTTAAGTTCTAAAACAAAAGTGTCTTCACTCAGTTACAGGTTGTGTAAAGGTGCATGTGTTTCTG
>CM031948.1:30536384-30573884 GCA_018749465.1 Paracanthobrama guichenoti
TGAGTATACATAAAGACAACTAAAACATTTTGGTTTAAAAACACTTTATTTTACAGTGTTACATATGTTACATACCATAGTAATACAGTAAATATATATTAATAAAGCAGTAATGTAGTTAGTTAATATTACTCAGTGCTTAAATATGTAATTACACTGCAACAATGACACTGTAAAATAGTGTAACCAACATTATTGATATAGCATTTTTATATATAATCACATAAACACTGAAATATGAAAGTACTGCCAGTTTAATTAATAAATAAAATTAAACTAGCAGATGCTAAACCAATTAAAATAAATAAAAAATTGCTAGAGATGCAAAACCAAGTAAAGATTTAAATTCAATAAAATGAATGAAGTATTTTACTTTCTAATCAGGTGTGTACTTGCTTTATCAGTGTTTTTCTTTTGAAAACTTTTTACTTCTCTACATTCCAAAGCATAATGTTGCACTTTTACTGCACCACATTTCATAATTAAAGGTTTTTTTTTTTTTTTTACCATTTGTACTTAATAACATTAAAATGTAGTACTTCCTTATTTTGAATTACTTTTACTTAAGTACTACATTTTTAGCCTTATTCATGATAAATAATCTTAATCAAACTGTTTTACAATAATACTTTGGAATGTAGTGAAGTAAAGTTTCCCAAGCTTGGCTTGAAAAATGTACTTAAGCGGAATTAAATACTCCACTAACTGCAGGTATTAATTTAAATTAAAACCAGCACACAGTGGCGCAAACGGGGCCAGAGAACTAAATAGAAACCAGTGTTGGCTGACAGAAAACTATGAGAGAAAATCTGCTGTCATTTTAATCAACAGATAAAACAAGATGAAGATATTGGGGAGGGATGAGCACCTTGGCGGATCTGGCAACGTGAAAATGCCTGGGAGCCGTTGGAGCTTTTCCAGGCTCACGTATTTGACGGTGCTTCCAAGATTCAAGAGTTTAGTTGTCGCATACACAGTTATATGCAATATACTAACCACCGCAGTGAAATGTAAGCTGAGTCCGCTCATGGACAATTGCAAATTCTGAGTTAAAAACACAAGGAAGAAATTATAACAGAAATAGGATAAAAAAAGTACTATCTATCTATATATCTATATCTGTGAGAAGTATAAATAAATCAAAATGAAAAAAATGAGAATAAAGTAGAGAAGTGGAATAAAATAATTCAAGTAGACTATTTTTTGGTAAGGTAAAACTGTAGACTGGTAAATATGTGGTTAACAAATGTATAAAGAGTATAATGTGCAAGCAGGGACATAACGGATTTGTTATGGTAATAAATGAGAACAGAAAGTGCAGTGCAATGTCGTGTATCGATGTTTTATCCTGGCGTGAAGTCACGTTGGATGTTAAGTGACTGAGTTCAGGTCCTGATAGCCTGGGGAAGTTAGCTCTTCCTGAGTCTCTCTTCGTTTTGGCCATCAGGCTTCGGAAGCGCTTACTGTACGGCAGCAGCGTGAAAATGAGGGCTTTGCAGAGGTGATTAGAGTCGCCAGATGATCTTAGTAGCTCAACCCAGCCTTTGCGGCGTTTGTGGTAGACGTCCTGGCAGGGAACGGAAGAGCTGAATCTGAGATACGCTCCGGATAAGCCAAGCGCACTTTAATTTCAGAGCTTTGCGGTTATGACTGGTGCTGTTCCCATACCACGCTGTGATCCACTGAGTTAATACCACTTTCTATAGCGCTCAAATAGAAAGTTATCAGGACAGCTGGTGAAGCCTGAATTTCCCTCAGCTGGCGCAGGTGGTACAGTCTTTGCCTGACTTTTTTTCACCTGTGTCTGAAGAGTTTCCAGGAGCGGCTCAATCCATGAAGTACACACATTTGCGACAGGTCAGTGTTTATGAATCCAATGCTGAGGAATAATCACAGTGTTTACTGCACCATGTTTATATAGTAATATGATTCGGACAGCTGTAGCAGTTGCAGATTTCATCTCCTCATCTGAACTGCAATAGTGCGGCTTGTTTCAAAACCAGAGTCGGTGTATTTGAGCTGGTTTATAATTAAAGTCACGCATTATATACACGCTTTTTGGTTACACAATAAACTGTGTTTCATTTCATTCCTAATAATTTGGCAGTCAGGAGGAAAAGACTAAGAACAGGATTTGTGTACGCTATTCAATAAAGCATCAGCGTTATATTAGTTCACTGGAAACCGTTTAAAACATTCATTACTTGAGATTAAATAAATGTTAGCTTAAACTATGTGAAGCTTTAGCTTTGAACCTGATATACTAACTGAAACAGAAATACAACATTATAAAACTTCACAGATAAAAAAATTAGAATTGAGCTCCTTCATTGTGTTTTTAACGTCAGAAACACATGATGTCATCCAGAATGTGAGATGTGTCGTGTGATCAGTAACAGTCGGTTATGTGCCGCTTAAAATGCTCAATTAATGCATTACAAGCTGAACTCATTAGATCTGAGTCTGACTAAGGTTCAAAACAGTTCAGGCGACTAAAATATGACTAAAACTAAATCAAAATTCGCTGCCGCAAATGAACACTACACTTAGCCTGTGCCGTCACGGACGGTGAATTGCAACTCAGTGTCTGGGAGCAGCCATGGAGAATAATGGTATATATCAGCCATGACTACATCGACATCCTATAGAGATCTGACGCAAGCAGAGTTTCGAGCAGTACTTTCCATTTAGGTGTGCGGTGTGGTGCGAGAGGATGTGGTTTGCTCTTTGCAGATAGCATCTTACAAACACATAGTCTCTTTCCTTTCCTGTACTCGGAGTGATGTTGTACAGCAGAAAAGTGGGAGTTCATCCACTACGCATGAAACTATCTCTCTGTTGCTTGTGTGGCTGTTCGTCGTGGCTACAGACTGGCAAATGAAACCTTGAGCACATGGCGGAGTGAACGGATGTAAATAAAAAGGATTTTTAAAAGAAGTCTGCCATGCCTAGCAGTATCGTGTAATATCTCCTCCAGTGTAGATCAGCCGTTCTCTGTGTGAATATACGGTAAGAGTGTGATTTATTCCTGAGTTTATCATCATTAATTCCGGTCTTCAGGTGTCACCATGATCCTTCCACTTAAGTCATTCCTCAAGATGAGGAGATCTGATTTACTATCTATAGTTAAGTTTCCCATCCAATTTTTTCCACAGTTTTATTTATGACAAAGTGAGATGTGCTAAAAAGAAAAAGAAAAGAAAAATTTGTTGTCTCAGTTTGTTTCCATCCAATTAGCATTTTACCGATCAGGCTGATAAAACACTTGTATAAGCTAGAACTGGACCAGAATATTCATTTGATGGGTTGGTACTCAATTTACTTCAATTTTGTTTTATGTTGTTTTCTCGCCACCTGCCACTCACTCAAACTTGGTTCTCATTTGTGCTTGAACATGTTTATACTATAAAACCAGGTGAAATACGGCACTACAATAAATATATATTTTTCAATTATCTTTAGGGTTGGGTACTTATATAACCCCGGTCTGTCCCGGCCGAATCAGAACGCCAGATTTCGTGCCACTTAAATTCAAACGTGCTTCAGCGCTCAGCGCTGGTCCCATCTCACATATTCAGTGTTTTCCAGCCGCATCATGTTTATTTTGGGTTCTAGACTTTTAAATGCACATCTAGTACTAGCAAAAAACACAATGATACTCTATGGAAAGCGCTCAGTTATAATTTGACTAGTGTGTTTTTATTCACGCAGATACACATTATATAGTTGAATCTATAGTTTTACTCTATCGCTGAACGTCAGATAGCTCATGACATAGCACAAGATTATTTTGAATAAAAAGAAAAAATGAAATAAAAGTGATACAGCGCTTATTGCGGCTAGCGGTGTCATGCCGTAAGAAGCATATGACGCGTCCATGGAAACAATAAGGTGATGTATTCTAAAATATTTAGCCAGAGAATATGTCATATTTTCTACAAAATAACGCTTAAACATTGAAGCCGCTTTGTAGCACACCAAGAAATAATATGCTGTTATTACTGTAGCTGTATTTAGTGTTATATTAGGGCTCACGATGATCGGGTTAGGTGGCTTCGGTTTTACTGTGAATTTGAGTAAATTGTGTTTTCTATCTATTTATATATTTAAATATACTTTAAAATTTGAATGATAGTGCAGCCGTTTGCATTTTACTTTCGGGTTTAGAATTGGTTTCCAGTTTGGCCGCGGGCTGCTTGAATGGTGGATTCATTAGCCTATCATTCTTAATGAAAACACAGCAACACAAACTCCCTTAAATAGCTCTTTACATTTCTCTTTGAAACCAAATCTTCTGTTATCGTCCTTGTCAGTCAGCTCCTCTCTGATGAGTGAGATCTGACTCTCGCTCGCCTCTTTTTTTACTAAAGTTGCAGAGATTTTCAAGGCGCTATTTCTCATCTGTTTTGAAACAATATTATATTATTAAATTGCATACATAATTATTTTATTAAATGTCATATTTTGTTTTTTTTTACTTTGTTATGAAGACTATTTAAATCAATACTAGATCAAGCGATATTCAGAAACGGTGCAGTTATTATTTTTCTGAACTTTTATTAGATCGTAAAAACATTACAAAAATAAGGATGAATGATGTTTGAGAGGTAATGCCTATTCTTATCAATAGTAATACAATAGTTTAATTTAATATGCAATTTATTAAATCTCTGAACAGATTTAGCGCGCCTCTGAACAGAGAAACGCTTGCTTTTAATGTTGCTGAGGCGCTGTTTAGTATTGCGCATTTGTTTGTGTTAAAGCCTTTTTTTTTGGGGACAGTAGCGTTTTCCCGAAACTGCAGCACCAACTGCATTTGAAGTATCGACACATATACCTGTCGGTAAGCTTGTTTACGATGCGCTAAACTGTTTTCCTACAAAATAATCACCAGCTAATGTTGAAAACAGGATGCAAACTTGTGATGCATGTTATTTCTCATAGCATTTCTCTGATTAATAGAAAATTTCAAAGGAACAGCGTTTATTAGAAATAGAATCTTTTGTAATCTTTTATAAATGTCAGTACTTTGATCAGCTTAATGCACTCCTTGATGAATAAAAGTCTTGCATTATTTCCAGAATAATTAAGTGTAACTACAGTAGAACCTTTCTTAAGGAAATATTGATGTTTAAAATGTAATGTTGATCAAAATAATAAAAAGATGATATGATGTTTGAAATAGTCATTGTTCCCACTTCCATGTTTTTTTCTTTTATTGTCTTAGTTGACTTGCTGTGGGTGGGAGGCGGAGGCAAAAAGTCTACAGAGACAAAAGCACGCCTGTAAGCACTCTCCAGACTATCTGCAGACTAAATGACACATAATGGTCTTCAGTGATGGTGTAATGTGAGTTGTGTTCCCCACCAGAATCTGCTGTTCTTGGAAATCCCCTCCGCACTTCGCAGAGACCCAGCATCTACCACCCGGTCAGAAGTCAGCTTTCCACGTGCTGAATGGGAAGAAGAAATGCAGCCAGCCCTTCAAAACTTCTTTCACACGCCTCTCAGGTGCATGGCGACGCTCTTTGCTGATCACATGCTAGCAGGGCTGGGTAAAAATATCAATTTCTCGGTTTTAATCGATTCTCGCTTATTAGAAACCGACATCGATTCTTAAATCCTAAGAATCGATCAGTCATCCTTTTTTTCAGTTGATGAATGAATGGGACATTGTACGCTTCCCATCCAATAAATACCAATAATTGTGCTTTTCTTACTATTGATATGAAACAAAAGTCTCCACTCTTCATGTGGTTGAGTTCTGGATGTTTCCCTGGTCTCTGTATATATAGTCTCATGTTTGCCTTGTCAGGTTGTCGATTACTGTCTCCTCAGGGAGTTCTTTGTTTCATCATGTCATTTTGCTTCTGTTTGCTCACTTTGGATTATTGGCAATAAAACTGCGCTTAGGTTCATCTACACTCACTTGCTCCTGTGGGATGTTACAGAATACGCAAGCAAAACTGACCAAGGCAAACATCAGGACTATATATACAGAGACCAGGGGAACACATCAAGTAATGAACATCCAGGAAACTCAACCACATGACAAGACACAGTGAACTAATAGGAACCCCTATGGACACGCTGATCAGACCAACCAATGAGAACATTGACACCACTAGAGAAGGGAACCAATTGTGAACAAGAACACATGAAAATTCAGGGCTAGCTTACATGACATGATCACATCAGGGCAAAGAGGTCACATGACAAGAACCAGGAAATATGACTGGGAGGGCAAAGGACTAAATAAAAAGACATGAAAACATAAATGTGACTCCAAATCCTAAAACCAAACGTCACATTTGCTCTCAGAAAAACTATATCCAGTGTCCATAAACTCGAAAAATTAACTTCTAGAGAGGAACAATTTGCTAAATATATGCACCATATTACATATTCATTATAATCTTTTAATGTTCTTCCAAAATTTGATGCATGTTTGAATTAATCTGGCAAGTTTTTATGATAGCCACCATTTAAATGTTTATATATTTCAAAACACGACCCGGAGTAGAAATATGATTTATATAATAAATAAAGTTAATATTAGGAACTTTTTTATTATAAAAAAATATCGAAGTTCACATCAAATCAGTTCATTTTTTACCTTCAGTATTATATATAGTTTACAGCATTAGATTTGTTTCCTTGAGAGAAAATTTTGCCATGTGTTGTACCACGATATCCAAAATAATCGAAAGCTTGTGAATCGAAATTGAATCGTGAAATTTGTGTCAATACCCAGCCTTATTACTCTAGTGTATAAAATCTGCTCCAAATGATTTGGATTTGCTTTTCCAGTGCTACAGATTAAAGCAGAGCCAGCTGAAGAATACCACTACGCTCAGTTTGGCTGTACCAAGACGCCCCATCATGGGCGTTTCTCCTCCCTCGTATTATCTCATGGATGGCTGTATGATACCCACCGCTTTTGTCGCATTCGCCACAGCGCACTACTCCATCTAGCATGTACAACACCCTACACCACCACCTCCAGCTTTCATCCATCAGCTACCAGGTGCCGGGAGCCTTCTCATTTTCTGGGTCGTACTTCCTGTATGGCGGCCACACACACCGCGCCTCGGTATCCGCGCTCATGCCGAACGCCTACCAGCACACCACGCAGCAGGTGACCAGCATCCAAACAGCCGCTGTTATTCCTTCACCCTTGATGTGTCCGAGGTTTGCTAAGCCGGGGCCCATCTGACATGCGACGCGGCGCCGGCGCCCCCCGACCGCCAGGAGGTCTCCCGCCTGACCCGCCTTGCATCAGCATTGGCTACCTACCCGTGCAGCACCAGAGAAACGCCAGTCCCGTGAGAGCCGCCATCAACGGGGAGAACCTGGATCAAGAACCTATCTGGATGATGGCTTGTGGAGCTTCATTAACTCTGATCATTCAGTGTATATAATGATAATTACTTAAACTCAGTTAAAGGGTCAAGTGAAATCATAGGGCCCCCTAATTTATTGCCATGATATCGGATTTAAAAGACTTTCTGCTCCAGTTTCAGGCCTTAAATTGTGGGAAGGTCAAATTAAGACTTTTTAACCTTGATAATCAAAATAAATCAAAATCTCCCTTTGGAGTAACTTCTGAGCTTTGTAATCTTGCAAAGATCTGTTTTATGCTCAAACAGCGAGAAAAAGTGAAAAAGTGTAATAGCATGTCACATGCAGTGTGCTGATGTGTAGTAGTATATTTCTGAAGCCAAAGCGCCAGTCTCTAATGTATGCCACCTCTTATCAGGCGCCACTATATGGGCCAGTGCCTCCCGATTTCTGCTAAAGCCTATTAAATATTGGAGCTAGCAGACCTAAAACACACACGAGACAAACAGGAGACACTATTGATCTGTAGGATAGCATTCAGTCACAAAAGCACTTCGTAAATGCACTTGAATTGTGCGGTTTAGTCGCATAAAGCCTGGTATAGTTGATGCTGTGAGCCACGTTTTGTAATGAAACCACGGATGTAGATTTGTTTGTGTTTGTGGTGGACGACATGGGTGTTACAAAGCATCCCACCAACTCTTTAACTTCTATTTCAAGCTGATTATACCTGTAAACGCCATCCTCTAGTCTAATTTTTAGACTGAAAACTTTCCATTTTAGCCCCACTAACTTGTCTCCAGCAGAACAACAGGAAGTGCTCAGGTTAAACTCTGTGCTGCTGCCTAGTGGAGGGTTAGTTACAGCACCAGACCGTCCTGTGTATGTGGCCAAGCTGTTTCAACATTTTAATCCTCAAAGTACTAGTATCCATTTTTTCATGCTACTGAGTACTTATTTTTTAGATGCTAGTATTTATTCCATATTTATTCAAGCATTAGTACTTATTCATTAGATACTGGTGCTCATCCATTTAGACGCTAGTGTTTATTCCAATAGACGCTGAGTGCTCACCTCAAAATATTACTAGTAAGATGTTTAATTGAACTCTCACGGTGTGCATTCTGACTAGTCATAAGAGTAAAAAAAAAAAAAAAACGTTGTAGTAACTAGTAAGATAAATGTTACTTACTATTAATAAAAAAGATACTAGTGCTTAATAAGTACTAGTATCTATTGAATATGTGCAAATGTCGAATGACTACTTAGTAGCACGAAAACAGATACTAGTACGCTTTAAGGATAAATATTTACAGTGGCTTGCCATAGCCTGTGCCATAAATGTCTAGTATAGTAACACTCACACACAGTAGCGGTTTGAGCGCAGTATTAATGCTAGTAATAGTGAAGCACACCTTGAATATAATTAATGATGTGTTTGTGTTTTCCCTGCAGCACATGCGGTTATAAGACGGGACTCCTGCTCATAAAAATAAGCTCTAATATGGAAGAGAATCCACATGAAGGCGTATTGGCGTTTATCTATTTAAATTGCTTGTTTTTCATATCTATGATTTTGTACACAAAAAGAATCACGTTAGACATATTATCAGTATGTTTATTACTGTTCATATGTGATGCCTATTTTCTCAAATCATGTTTTTGACCAGACATTTATCAATGCACATTTCAAATAAAGTGTTTTAAACATTTGTAGCTGGTTATTTTGTTGAAACAAACGGATTTGTTTTTTGTTAAAATTAACTACTAAGTATTCAGATTCTGCAAAGGATTCACATGGCCACTGTACTTACAGATAGCTCGTAAATCCATACATTACATACAAAATGTGTGTGCCATTTGAACATAATCACCACAGCATAGAAACAGAGCGGTCATCCGTTTATTCAGATGAAAATAGCCATAGCAATAACACTGAGACTAATAAAAAAACAACGTATACATGTGAAAACAATTCAACATCCAAAGCGCTGATGTTATGGCGGTTGAACGACATGATCTTGTTCGATCCACAGCGATGCATTCACGGGCGTCGGGCGCAGGCGGGGCGTGTCTGGGCTTAACCCGGCATAGTGACAACAGCCAATCATAATCACTCTTCGGTGATGCATGAATACCCAGGTGGCTGAGTGTCTGCACTGGGGTATTTGTATGAGGCTATCTGATTGGCTGTGAGCAAAGCATGACCACCACCCATTCTGATAACGAAGCGTTATGGCGAGGCCCGATGTGAATGCAGCATAAATCAACCCATCACCAGTGATAATCTCAGACCTACAGCTGAATCTTCAACCAATGTTTCTCTCTCGTTCATATTCCACTCAGTCGGTTGGTGTGACACACACACACCACGTATCTTTTCTTCTTGCTCTCTTCTTCAGTTTCTGTCCGGATTTGTTGAACTGGGTCCCTTTGGCTTCGGTTCTGCTCGGGCTGCGGTGTCGACCCGGCTCGACGGCTCCACCTGCAATTATGAAATAAAAAACAAAATTAAATTGAATTTATTTCTGTTTGTAACTAATAGTACTAATACTTCCCCAGTTGATTAATTATTTTTACATTAAAGGGATAAAGTTCACCCAAAATAAAACTTGACCACATGATTTCCTCTCCCTCAACTCATCTAACTGTGTATGCCATTCTTCACGTCAGACGAACACAATCAGAGTTATATTAAAAACTGTCCTGGCTCTTCCAAGCTTTATAATGGCAGTGAATAAAGTGCGTCCATCCATCATAAAAAGAGCATCCATCCATCATAAAAGTTCATCCATCCATCATAAAAGAGCATCCATCCATCTAAAAAGTGCATCCATCCATCCTAAAGTTCATCTGTCACATCATAAGAGCATCCATCATCATAAAGGCATGCATCCATCCATCACAAAAAGTGCATCCATCCATCCATCACAAAAAGTGCATCCATCCATCCTAAAAGTTCATCCATCATGCAAAAGCATCCATCCATCATAAAGAGTGCATCCATCCATCATCACAAAAAGTGCATCCCATCACAAAAAGTGCGTCCATCCATCAAAAGAGCATCCATCCATCATGCGACATCCATCCATCATAAAGCATGCATCCATCATCCATCACCACCATCCATCTTACCAAAAAAGTGCATCCATCCATCATGAGAGCATCCATCCATCATCATAAAAGTTCATTCCATCCATCACAAAAAAGTTCATCCATCATCACAAAAAGTGCGTCCATCCATCATAATGAAATTAAATCCATCCATCCATCATAAAAGTCCATCCATCCATCCTAAAAAGTTCATCCATCCATCATCATAAAAGTGCATCCATCTATCCATCATCACAAAAGTGCATCCATCTATCCATAAAAAGTGCATCCATCCATCCATCACAAAAAATGCATCCATCCATCCTATAAAAGTTCATCCATCCTAAAAAGTTCATCCATCCATCATCATAAAAGTCCATCCATCTATCCATCATCTAAAAAGTGCATCCATCTATCCATCACAAAAAAATGCATCCATCCATCCTAAAAAGTTCATCCATCTAAATGTTCATCATCCATCATCACAAAAAGTTCATCCATCCATCATCATAAAAAGTGCATCCATCTATCATCATCACAAAAAGTGCATCCATCCATAAATAAGAGCATCCATCATCACAAGTGCATCCATCCATCATAAGAGCATCCATCCATCACCACAAAAAGTGCATCCATCCATCATAGAGCATCCATCCATCATCTAAAAAGTTCATCCATCCATCATCATAAAAGGTTCATCCATCCATCACAAAAAGTGCATCCATCCATCATCTACAAAAAGTGCATCCATCCATCATCACAAAAGTTCATCCATCCATCATAAAAAGTGCATCCATCCATCACAAAAAGTGCATCCATCCATCATAAAAGTGTTCATCCATCCATCATCACAAAAAGTTCATCCATCCATCATCAAAAAGTTCATCCATCCATCACAAAAGTGCATCCATCCATCATCACAAAAAGTTCATCCATCATCATAAAGTGCATCCATCATCATAAAGTGTTCATCCATCCATCATCATAAAGTGCATCCATCTATCCATCACAAAAAAATGCATCCATCCATCTAAAAGTTCATCCACCCATCATCATAAAAGTGCATCCATCCATCCTAAAGTTCATCCATCCATCATCATAAAAGTGCATCCATCTATCCATCATCACAAAAGTGCATCCATCCATCATAAGAGCATCCATCCATCATCACAAAAGTTCATCCATCCATCATCACAAAAAGTGCATCCATCCATCATCACAAAAAAGTTCATCCATCCATCATAAAAAGTTCATCCATCCTAAAAAGTTCATCCATCCATCATCATAAAAAGTGCATCCATCTATCCATCATCACAAAAAGTGCATCCATCTATCCATCACAAAAAGTGCATCCATCTATCCATCAAAAAAATGCATCCATCCATCCTAAAAAGTTCATCCATCCTAAAAAGTTGCATCCATCCATCATCATAAAAAGTGCATCCATCTATCCATCATCACAAAAAGTGCATCCATCTATCCATCACAAAAAGTGCATCCATCTATCCATCACAAAAAAAATGCATCCATCCATCCTAAAAGTTCATCCATCCTAAAATGTTCATCCATCCATCACAAAAAAGTGCATCCATCCATCCTAAAAAGTTCATCCATCCATCATCATAAAAGTGCATCCATCTATCCATCATCACAAAAAAGTGCATCCATCCATCATAAAGAGCATCCATCACAAAAAGTTCATCCATCCATCATCACAAAAAGTTCATCCATCCATCACAAAAAGTGCATCCATCCATCACAAAAAGTGCATCCATCCATCACAAAAAGTTCATCCATCCATCCATCATAAAAAGTGCATCCATCCACCCATCATCATAAAGTGCATCCATCATCATAAAAGTTCATCCATCCATCATCATAAAAAAGTGCATCCATCTATCCATCACAAAAAATGCATCCATCCATCCTAAAAAGTTCATCCATCCTAAAAAGTTCATCCACCCATCATCATAAAAAAGTGCATCCATCCATCCAAAAGTTCATCCATCCATCATCATAAAAGTGCATCCATCTATCCATCATCACAAAAAGTGCATCCATCCATCATAAGAGCATCCATCCATCATCACAAAAAGTTCATCCATCCATCATCACAAAAAGTGCATCCATCCATCATCACAAAAAGTTCATCCATCCATCATCACAAAAGTTCATCCATCCATCACAAAAAGTTCATCCATCCATCCATCATAAAAAAGTGCATCCATCCACCCATCATCATAAAGTGCATCCATCATCATAAAAGTTCATCCATCCATCACAAAAAAATGCATCCATCCATCCTAAAAGTTCATCCATCCTAAAAGTTCATCCACCCATCATCATAAAAAGTGCATCCATCCATCCTAAAGTTCATCCATCCATCATCATAAAAAGTGCATCCATCTATCCATCATCACAAAAAGTGCATCCATCCATCATAAGAGCATCCATCATCACAAAAAGTGCATCCATCCATCACCACAAAAAAGTGCATCCATCCATCATAAAGCATCCATCCATCATCACAAAAGTTCATCCATCCATCACAAAAGTGCATCCATCCATCATCACAAAAGTTCATCCATCCATCATAAGAGCATCCATCCATCATCACAAAAGTTCATCCATCCATCACAAAAAAATGCATCCATCCATCACAAAAAGTGCATCCATCCATCATCATAAAAAGTGCATCCATCTATCCATCATCACAAAAGTGCATCCATCCATCATAAGAGCATCCATCATCACAAAAAGTGCATCCATCCATCACCACAAAAAGTGCATCCATCCATCATAAAGAGCATCCATCCATCATCACAAAAAGTTCATCCATCCATCACAAAAGTGCATCCATCCATCATCACAAAAGTTCATCCATCCATCATAAGACATCCATCCATCATCACAAAAGTTCATCCATCCATCACAAAAAGTGCATCCATCCATCACAAAAAGTGCATCCATCCATCATCACAAAAAGTTCATCCATCCATCATAAGAGCATCCATCCATCATCTAAAAGTGCATCCATCCATCACAAAAAGTTCATCCATCCATCCATCATAAAAAGTGCATCCATCCACCATCATAAAAGTGCATCCATCCATCCATTCATCATAATAAAAGTGCATCCATCCATCATCATAAAAATTGCATCCATCCATCCATCATAATAAAAAGTGCATCAATCATAAAAAGTTAATCCATCCATCATAAAAAAGTGCATCATTCCATCCATCCATCCATCATCATATAAAGTGCATCCATCCATCATAAAAGTCCATCCATCCATCCACCCATCATCATAAAAGTGCATCCATCCATCCTAAAAAGTTCATCCATCCATCCATCATAAAAGTGCATCCATCCATCATAATAAAAATTGCATCCATCCTAAAAGTGCATCCATCCATCACAAAAGTGCATCCATCCATCACACAAAAGTCGTCCATCCATCATAAAGAGCATCCATCCATCATAATAAAATTGCATCCATCCATCCATCATAAAAGTACATCCATCCATCATCACAAAAAGTGCATCCATCCATCCTAAAAAGTTCATCCATCCATCATCATAAAAGTGCATCCATCTATCCATCATCACAAAAAGTGCATCCATCTATCCATCACAAAAAGTGCATCCATCCATCCTACAAAAGTTCATCCATCCATCATCATAAAAAGTGCATCCATCTATCCATCATCACAAAAGTGCATCCATCCATCATAAAAAGTGCATCCATCTATCCATCATCACAAAAAGTGCATCCATCCATCACCACAAAAAGTGCATCCATCCATCATAGAGCATCCATCCATCATCACAAAAGTTCATCCATCATCATCACAAAAGTTCATCCATCCATCCATCATAAAAAGTGCATCCATCCACCCATCATCATAAGTGCATCCATCCATCATAAAAGTGCATCCATCCATCATCATAAAAAGTTCATCCATCCATCCATCATCATAAAAATTGCATCCATCCATCCATTCATCATAATAAAAAGTGCATCAATCATAAAAAGTTAATCCATCCATCAAAAGTGCATCATTCCATCCATCCATCCATCATCATAAAGAGTGCATCCATCCATCATAAAAAAGTTCATCCATCCATCATAAGAGCATCCATCCATCATCACAAAAAAGTGCATCCATCCATCATAAAGAGCATCTATCCATCATCACAAAAAGTGCATCCATCCATCATAAAGAGCATCTATCCATCATCACAAAAAGTGCATCCATCCATCCTAAAAGTGCATCCATCTATCCATCATCACAAAAAAGTGCATCCATCCATCCATCCCAAAAAGTGCATCCATCCATCCTAAAAAGTGCATCCATCTATCCATCATCACAAAAAGTGCATCCATCTATCCATCATCACAAAAAGTGCATCCATCCATCCATCATAAAGTGCATCCATCTATCCATCATCACAAAAAGTGCATCCATCCATCACCACAAAAGTGCATCCATCCATCATAAGAGCATCCATCCATCATCACAAAAGTTCATCCATCCATCACAAAAGTTCATCCATCCATCCATCATAAAAAGTGCATCCATCCACCCATCATCATAAAAAGTGCATCCATCCATCATAAAAAGTGCATCCATCCATCATCATAAAAGTTCATCCATCCATCCATCATCATAAAAAGTGCATCCATCCATCCATCATAATAAAAAGTGCATCAATCATAAAAAGTTAATCCATCCATCATAAAAAGTACGCATCATTCCATCCATCCATCCATCATCATAAAAAGTGCATCCATCCATCATAAAAAGTTCATCCATCCATCATAAGAGCATCCATCCATCATCACAAAAAGTGCATCCATCCATCATAAAGAGCATCTATCCATCATCACAAAAAGTGCATCCATCAATCATCATAAAAAGTGCATCCATCCATCATAAGAGCATCTATCCATCATCACAAAAAGTGCATCCATCCATCACAAAAAGTGCATCCATCCATCATAGTGCATCCATCCATCCATCATCATAAAAAGTGCATCCATCCATCATAATAAAATTGCATCCATCCATCATAATAAAAATTGCATCCATCCATCCATCCATCATAAATAGTTCATCCAGCCATCATCATAAAAAGTGCACCCATCCATCATAAAGAGCATCTATCCATCATCACAAAAAGTGCATCCATCCATCATCTACAAAAAGTGCATCCATCCATCATCACAAAAGTGCATCCATCCATCATAGTGCATCCATCCATCCATCATCATAAAAGTGCATCTATCCATCATCACAAAAAGTGCATCCATCTATCCATCACAAAAAGTGCATCCATCTATCCATCACAAAAAGTGCATCCATCCATCCATCACAAAAAGTGCATCCATCCATCATAAAAAGTGCATCCATCCATCAATCATAAAAAGTGCATCCATCCATCATCACAAAAAGTGCATCCATCCATCATAAGAGCATCCATCCATCATAATCAAAAAAGTGCATCCATCCATCCTAAAAAGTGCATCCATCCATCCATCATAAATAGTTCATCCAGCCATCATCATAAAAAAGTGCACCCATCCATCATAAAAAGAGCATCTATCCATCATCACAAAAGTGCATCCATCCATCATCACAAAAAGTGCATCCATCCATCATCACAAAAAGTGCATCCATCCATCATAAGAGCATCCATCCATCATCACAAAAAGTGCATCCATCCATCATCATAAAAAGTGCATCCATCCATCATAGTGCATCCATCCATCCATCATCATAAAAAGTGCATCTATCCATCATCACAAAAAGTGCATCCATCCATCATCACAAAAAAGTGCAACCATCCATCCTAAAGAGCATCCATCCATCATAATAAAAATTGCATCCATCCATCCTAAAAAAGTGCATCCATCCATCCATCATCCATCATAAATAGTTCATCCAGCCATCATCATAAAAAGTGCACCCATCCATCATAAAAAGCATCTATCCATCATCACAAAAGTGCATCCATCCATCATCACAAAAAGATGCATCCATCCATCATCACAAAAGTGCATCCATCCATCATAAGAGCATCCATCCATCATCACAAAAAGTGCATCCATCCATCATAGAGCATCCATCCATCATCACAAAAAAAGTGCATCCATCCATCATAGTGCATCCATCCATCCATCATCACAAAAAGTGCATCCATCCATCATAGACATCCATCCATCATCACAAAAAGTGCATCCATCCATCATAGTGCATCCATCCATCATCATAAAAGTGCATCCATCCATCATAGTGCATCCATCATCATAAAAAGTGCATCTATCCATCCATCACAAAAGTGCAACCATCCATCATAAAAGAGCATCCATCCATCATCATAAAAAGTGCATCCATCCATCCTCAAAAAGTTCATCCATCCATCATCATAAAAAGTGCATCCATCTATCCATCACAAAGTGCATCCATCTATCCATCACAAAAAATGCATCCATCCATCCTAAAAAGTTCATCCATCCATCATCATAAAAGTGCATCCATCTATCCATCATCACAAAAAGTGCATCCATCTATCCATCACAAAAAGTGCATCCATCCATCCACAAAAAGTTCATCCATCCATCATCATAAAAGTGCATCCATCTATCCATCATCACAAAAAGTGCATCCATCTATCCATCATCACAAAAGTGCATCCATCCATCATAAAGCATCCATCACCACAAAAAGTGCATCCATCCATCATAAGAGCATCCATCCATCATCACAAAAAGTTCATCCATCCATCACACAAAAAGTGCATCCATCCATCCTAAAAAGTTCATCCATCCATCATCATAAAAAAAGTGCATCCATCATCCATCATCACAAAAAGTGCATCCATCTATCCATCATCACAAAAAGTGCATCCATCCATCATAAAGAGCATCCATCATCACAAAAAGTGCATCCATCCATCATAAGAGCATCCATCCATCATCACAAAAGTGCATCCATCCATCCACCACAAAAAGTGCATCCATCCATCATAAGAGCATCCATCCATCATCACAAAAAGTTCATCCATCCATCAAAAAGTTCATCCATCCATCCATCATAAAAGTGCATCCATCCACCCATCATCATAAAAGTGCATCCATCCATCATAAAAGTGCATCCATCCATCATCATAAAAGTTCATCCATCCATCCATCCATCATCATAAAAATTGCATCCATCCATCCATCATAATAAAAAGTGCATCAATCATAAAAGTTAATCCATCCATCATAAAAAGTGCATCATTCCATCCATCCATCCATCATCATAAAAAGTGCATCCATCCATCATCATAAAAGTGCATCCATCCATCCAAAAGTTCATCCATCCATCCATCATAATAAAAGTCCATCCATCCATCCACCCATCATCATAAAAGTGCATCCATCCATCCTAAAAGTTCATCCATCCATCATCATAAAAAAGTGCATCCATCCATCATAATAAAAATTGCATCCATCCATCATAATAAAAAAGTGCATCCATCCATCCATCCATCATAAATAGTTCATCCAGCCATCATCATAAAAAGTGCACCCATCCATCATAAAAAAGAGCATCTATCCATCATCACAAAAGTGCATCCATCCATCATCATCAAAAAGTGCATCCATCCATCATCACAAAAAGTGCATCCATCCATCATCAGTGCATCCATCCATCCATCATCATAAAAAGTGCATCTATCCATCATCACAAAAAGTGCATCCATCTATCCATCACAAAAGTGCATCCATCTATCCATCACAAAAAGTGCATCCATCCATCCATCACAAAAGTGCATCCATCCATCATAAAGTGTATCCATCTATCCATCCATCATAAAAAGTGCATGCATCCATCATAAGTGCATCAATCTATCCATCATAAAGTGCATCCATCCATCAATCATAAAAAGTGCATCCATCCATCATAAAAAGTGCATCCATCCATCATAAAAGTGCATCCATCCATCCATCACAAAAAGTTCATCCATCCATCCATCATAAGTGCATCCATCCATCCATCACAAAAAGAGCATCCATCCATCATAAATAGTTCATCCAGCCATCATCATAAAAAGTGCACCCATCCATCATAAGTGCATCCATCCATCATAAAAGAGCATCTATCCATCATCACAAAAAGTGCATCCATCCATCATCACAAAAAGTGCATCCATCCATCATCACAAAAAGTGCATCCATCCATCATCACAAAAAGTGCATCCATCCATCCATCCATCCATCCATCCATCCATCCATCCATCCATCCATCCTCCATCACAAAAAGTGCATCCATCCATCATAAAAAGTGCATCCATCCATCATAAAAAGTGCATCCATCCATCCTAAAAAGTGCATCCATCCATCCTAAAAAGTTCATCCATCCATCATCATAAAAAGTGCATCCATCTATCCATCATCACAAAAAGTGCATCCATCTATCCATCACAAAAAGTGCATCCATCCATCACAAAAAGTTAATCCATCCATCCATCACAAAAAGTGCATCCATCCATCACAAAAGTTCATCCATCCATCCATCACAAAAAGAGCATCCATCATAATAAAATTGCATCCATCCATCCTAAAAGTGCATCCATCCATCCATCATAAATAGTTCATCCAGCCATCATCATAAAAGTGCACCCATCCATCATAAGAGCATCTATCAATCATCACAAAAAGTGCATCCATCCATCATCACAAAAAGTGCATCCATCCATCATAAATAGTTCATCCAGCCATCATCATAAAAAGTGCACCCATCCATCATAAAAGAGCATCTATCAATCATCACAAAAAGTGCATCCATCCATCATAAACGAGCATCCATCCATCATCACAAAAAGTGCATCATCACAAAAAGTGCATCCATCCATCATCACAAAAAGTGCATCCATCCATCATCACAAAAAGTGCATCATCACAAAAAGTGCATCCATCCATCATAAAAAGAGCATCCATCCATCATCACAAAAGTGCATCATCACAAAAGTGCATCTATCCATCATCACAAAAGTGCATCCATCCATCATCACAAAAAAAGTGCATCCATCCATCATCACAAAAAGTGCATCCATCCATCATCACAAAAAGTGCATCCATCCATCAAAAGAGCATCCCATCCATCATCACAAAAAGTGCATCCATCCATCAAAAGAGCATCCATCCATCATCACAAAGTGCATCCATCCATCCATCCATCATAGTGCATCCATCTATCCATCATCATAAAAGTGCATCCATCCATCATCATAAAAGTGCATCC
Source organism: Paracanthobrama guichenoti (assembly GCA_018749465.1). Lineage (NCBI taxonomy): Eukaryota > Metazoa > Chordata > Actinopteri > Cypriniformes > Gobionidae > Paracanthobrama > Paracanthobrama guichenoti. Next base: position 30,556,114 of record CM031948.1, read on the forward strand.
ATCCATCATCAAAAAGTGCATCCATCCATCATAAAAGTTCATCCATCCATCCATCCATCATAATAAAAGTGCATCCATCCATCATAAAAAGTGCATCCATCCATCATAAAAGTGCATCCATCCATCATAAAAAGTTCATCCATCCATCCATCCATCCACCCATCATCATAAAAAGTGCATCTATCCATCATAAAAAGTTAATCCATCCATCCATCCATCATAAAAAGTGCATCCATCCACCCATCATCATAAAGTGCATCCATCCATCATAAAAGTGCATCCATCCATCATCATAAAAAGTTAATCCATCCATCATAAAAAAGTGCATCATTCCATCCATCCATCCATCATCATAAAAAGTGCATCCATCCATCATCATAAAAATTGCATCCATCCATCCATTCAACATAAAAAGTGCATCCATCCATCATAAAAAGTTCATCCATCATCATAAAAAGTGCATCCATCCACCCATCATCATAAAGTGCATCCATCCATCCATCATAAAAAGTGCATCCATCCATCATCATAAAAAGTTCATCCATCCATCATAATAAAAGTGCATCCATCCATCCACCCATCATCATAAAAAGTGCATCCATCCATCCATCATAAAAAGTTCATCCATCATCATAAAAAGTGCATCCATCCATCCATCATAAAAGTGCATCCATCCATCATCATAAAAAGTTCATCCATCCATCATAAAAATTGCATCCATCCATCCATTCATCATAATAAAAAGTGCATCATATAAAAAGTTAATCCATCATCATAAAAAAAGTTAATCCATCATCCATCCATCATAGTGCATCCATCTATCCATCCATCATAAAAGTGCATCCATCTATCCATCATCATAAAAAGTGCATCCATCCACCCATCATCATAAAAAGTGCATCCACCCATCATAAAGTGCATCCATCCACCCATCCATCATCATAAAAAGTGCATCCATCCATCATCATCATAAAAAGTGCATCCATCCACCCATCATAAAGTGCATCCATCCATCCATCCATCCATCATAAAGTGCATCCGTCTATCATCATCATAAAAAGTGCATCCATCCATCATCATCATAAAAATTACATCCATCCACCCATCATCATAGTGCATCCATCCATCCATCCATCCATCATAAAAAGTGCATCCATCCATCATAAAGTGCATCCGTCTATCATCATCATAAAAAGTGCATCCATCCATCATCATAAAAAGTGCATCCACCCATCATCATAAAAAGTGCATCCATCCATCCATCCATCCATCCATCATCATAAAAAGTGCATCCATCCATCCATCCATCATCATAAAAAGTGCATCCATCCATCCATCCATCATCATAAAAAGTGCATCCATCCATCATCATAAAAAGTGCATCCATCCATCATCATAAAAAGTGCATCCATCTAGCCATCATAAAAAGTGCATCCATCTATCATAAAGTGCATCCATCCATCCTAAAAAGTGCATTCATCCATCCATCATAAAGTGTATCCATCTATCCATCCATCATAAAAAGTGCATGCATCCATCATAAGTGCATCAATCATCAATCTATCCATCATAAAGTGCATCCATCCATCAATCATAAAAGTGCATCCATCCATCAATCATAAAAGTGCATCCATCCATCATAAATAGTGCATCCATCCATCCAGCCATCATCATAAAAAGTGCACCCATCCATCATCACAAAAAGTGCATCCATCCATCATAAAAGAGCATCCATCCATCATCATAAAAAGTGCATCCATCCATCATCACAAAAAGTGCAACCATCCATCATCACAAAAGTGCATCCATCCATCATCACAAAAAGTGCATCCATCCATCCATCATAGTGCATCCACCCATCCATCATCATCAAAAGTGCATCCATCCATCATCACATCCAAAAGTGCAACCATCCATCATCACAAAAAGTGCATCCATCCATCATCATAGTGCATCCATCCATCCATCATCATAAAGTGCATCCATCCATCATCACAAAAGTGCATCCATCCATCATAAAAAGAGCATCCATCCATCATCACAAAAAGTGCATCCATCCATCATAAAAGCATCCATCCATCATCCATCATAAAAGTGCATCCATCCATCATCAAAAAGCATCCATCCATCATAAAAGAGCATCCATCCATCACAAAAAGTGCATCCATCCATCATAAAAGAGCATCCATCCATCATCACAAAAAGTGCATCCATCCATCATCACAAAAAGTGCATCCATCCATCCATCCATCATAGTGCATCCATCCATCCATCATCATAAAAAGTGCATCCATCCATCATCATAAAAAGTGCATCCATCCATCCATCATAAAAAGTGCATCCATCCATCCATCATAAAAAGTGCATCCATCCACCCATCATAAAAAGTGCATCCATCCATCCATCCACCCATCCATCATAAAAAGTGCATCCATCCATCCATCATCATCCATCCAAAAGTGCATCCATCCATCATAATAAAAGTGCATCCATCCATCCACCCATCATCATAAAAAGTGCATCCATCCATCATAAAAAGTTCATCCATCCATCCATCATCATAAAAAGTGCATCCATCCATCATAAAAAGTTCATCCATCCATCCATCATCACAAAAAGTGCAACCATCCATCATCACAAAAAGTGCATCCATCCATCCATCATAGTGCATCCACCCATCCATCATCATAAAAAGTGCATCCATCCATCATAAAAAGTTCATCCATCCATCCATCATCATCCATCCATCATAAAAAGTTCATCCATCCATCCATCATCATAAAAAGTGCATCCATCCACCCATCATCATAAAGTGCATCCATCCATCATAAAAAGTGCATCCATCCATCATCATAAAAAGTTCATCCATCCATCATCATAAAAATTGCATCAATCCATCCATTCATCATAAAAAGTGCATCCATCATAAAAAGTTAATCCATCCATCATAAAAAAGTGCATCATTCCATCCATCCATCCATCCATCATCATAAAAAGTGCATCCATCCATCCATCATAATAAAAGTCCATCCATCCATCCACCCATCATCATAAAAAGTGCATCCATCCATCATCATAAAAATTGCATCCATCCATCCATCCATCATAAAAAGTTAATCCATCCATCTATCATAATAAAAGTGCATCCATCCATCCACCCATCATCATAAAAAGTGCATCCATCCATCATAAAAAGTTCATCCATCCACCCATCATCATAAAGTGCATCCATCCATCCATCCACCCATCATCATAAAAAGTGCATCCATCCATCATCATAAAAAGTGCATCCATCCATCATCATAAAAAGTTCATCCATCCATCCATCATAAAAAGTTCATCCATCCATCTATCATAATAAAAGTGCATCCATCCATCATAAAAAGTTCATCCATCCACCCATCATCATAAAGTGCATCCATCCATCATAAAAAGTGCATCCATCCATCATCATAAAAATTGCATCCATCCATCCATTCATAATAAAAAGTGCATCCATCATAAAAAGTTAATCCATCATAGTGCATCCATCCATCCATCATAGTGCATCCATCTATCCATCATCATAAAAAGTGCATCCATCCACCCATCATCATAAAAAGTGCATCCACCCATCCATCATCATAAAAAGTGCATCCACCCATCATAAAAAGTGCATCCATCCACCATCATAAAAAGTGCATCCATCCATCATCATAAAAAGTGCATCCATCCACCCATCATAAAGTGCATCCATCCATCCATCCATCCATCCATCCATCATAAAAAGTGCATCCATCCATCCATCATAAAAAGTGCATCCATCCATCCATCATAAAAAGTGCATCCATCCATCCATCATAAAGTGCATCCGTCTATCATCATAATAAAAAGTGCATCCATCCATCATCATCATAAAAAGTGCATCCATCCATCATCATCATAAAAAGTGCATCCATCCATCATCATCATAAAAAGTGCATCCATCCACCCATCATCATAGTGCATCCATCCACCCATCATCATAGTGCATCCATCCATCATAAAAAGTGCATCCATCCATCCATCCATCATAAAGTGCATCCGTCTATCATCATCATAAAAAGTGCATCCATCCATCATAAAAAGTGCATCCACCCATCATCATAAAAAGTGCATCCACCCATCCATCATCATAAAAAGTGCATCCACCCATCCATCATCATAAAAAGTGCATCCACCCATCCATCATCATAAAAAGTGCATCCATCCATCCATCCATCATCATAAAAAGTGCATCCATCCATCCATCATAAAAAGTGCATCCATCCATCCATCCATCATCATATAAAGTGCATCCACCCATCATAATAAAGTGCATCCATCCACCCATCATCATAAAAAGTGCATCCACCCATCATCATAAAAAGTGCATCCACCCATCATCATAAAAAGTGCATCCATCCATCATAAAAAGTGCATCCATCCATCATCATAAAAAGTGCATCCATCTAGCCATCATAAAAAGTGCATCCATCTATCATAAAGTGCATCCATCCATCCTAAAAAGTGCATTCATCCATCCATCATAAAGTGTATCCATCTATCCATCCATCATAAAAAGTGCATGCATCCATCATAAGTGCATCAATCTATCCATCATAAAGTGCATCCATCCATCAATCATAAAAGTGCATCCATCCATCATAAAAAGTGCATCCATCCATCATAAAAGTGCATCCATCTATCCATTTGAAATGAGGACTTTTGAAATGCACGTGACTTGAGGCTGTGCTTTAAAATTGACCAGCCCACTTTTGATTTTAGCGAATCAATTAAGTTTTTATATATTTTGGCCTCATGATTGGACTGTTCTCGACTTTCAAGTATGCGTAGTATCTCTTCCGAGATACATTCGAACTAGGGGTGTAACGGTACACGTATTCGTCCGAACCGTTTGGGTACAGGGCTTCCGGTGCGGTGCACGTGTGTGTGAACGGTACCGAATGCAGTCTTCAACAGTGAACAGTCGGCTTGTTTTGAGCACGGAACACACTTCAATCCGAGTTCCCACACGGACATATTAAGTGTTCTGTCCATTTGATCAGGAAACTCAAATGATAAATGCCATTTCTGTGCTCTTTAATGTGCCGTGACTGATCACTGTATAGACGAGTGAACGCGATCATCTCATCATAGTCACAGAATAAACATGAGTGAACATCTGAAGGTGTGTTGAGGATACATCACAACTGAAGCGCATCATATGTGGTGTAATCGCTCAATCAGTGTCTCAGCGGCGGAGAGACGGCAATAAAACAGCTGGAGAACAATGAGCATCACATTTCCCTCAGGAGTCCTTCAGTGTCCACAGCTGTGAGTTCACCAGAGAAATCAACTCACTGAATATATCACCTACACTCACCTAAAGGATTATTAGGAACACCTGTTCAATTTCTCATTAATGCAATTATCTAATCAACCAATCACATGGCAGCTGCTTCAATGCATTTAGGGGTGTGGTCCTGGTCAAGACAATCTCCTGAACTCCAAACTGAATGTCAGAATGGGAAAGAAAGGTGATTTCAGCAATTTTGAGCGTGGCATGGTTGTTGTTGCCAAACGGGCCGGTCTGAGTATTTCACAATCTGCTCAGTTACTGGGATTTTCACGCACAACCATTTCTAGGGTTTACAAAGAATGGTGTGAAAAGGGAAAATCATCCAGTATGCGGCAGTCCTGTGGGCGAAAATGCCTTGTTGATGCTAGAGGTCAGAGGAGAATGGGCCGACTGATTCAAGCTGATAGAAGAGTAACTTTGACTGAAATAACCACTCGTTACAACCGAGGTATGCAGCAAAGCATTTGTGAAGCCACAACACGCACAACCTTGAGGCGGATGGGCTACAACAGCAGAAGACCCCACCGGGTACCACTCATCTCCACTACAAATAGGAAAAAGAGGCTACAATTTGCACGAGCTCACCAAAATTGAACAGTTGAAGACTGGAAAAATGTTGCCTGGTCTGATGAGTCTCGATTTCTGTTGAGACATTCAGATGGTAGAGTCAGAATTTGGCGTAAACAGAATGAGAACATGGATCCATCATGCCTTGTTACCACTGTGCAGGCTGGTGGTGGTGGTGTAATGGTGTGGGGGATGTTTTCTTGGCACACTTTAGGCCCCTTAGTGCCAATTGGGCATTGTTTAAATGCCACGGCCTACCTGAGCATTGTTTCTGACCATGTCCATCCCTTTATGACCACCATGTACCCATTCGCTGATGGCTACTTCCAGCAGGATAATGCACCATGTCACAAAGCTCGAATCATTTCAAATTGGTTTCTTGAACATGACAATGAGTTCACTGTACTAAAATGGCCCCCACAGTCACCAGATCTCAACCCAATAGAGCATCAGATTCCTGATCTGTCCTTCAATCCGTGCAGACGTGTTTTTCTCTCTGCTCCCGCTGTGCTCTTGCGCTGTTTTGTTTTGTCTAGTGTTTCGTCTCTTCTCTTTCTCTCTGACTGCTGCTTTGCTGGACTCCTGAAAATACTGAAATGGAATTGATTAACTGGTCAATCAGCGCGATCGACAAGATTTTCTCACTAAGGAAGGGTGCCCCGGGAGAACCCACCTGCCCGGACGGGACCTTTGCCTGGAGGCTCTGTCCGTGGAGGATGCGGAAGATTTACACATGATTGGATTATTGATGGCGGGGTTCCTATTCTTTGGCTTTGGGATTGCCCTGCCCTATCGAAAGATTGGTAAGACAGCTGCAAGCAAATTCACCCAGCCGCTGTCTGTGGAAATTAAAGAATGCTTCGGGGTTGTGTGTGACCGTCTGAAGGAATTAGATCAGAAAGTGATAGGAATTGAGGAACTGAACCGTAACAACGCAGTCCGGACTGCGGATACGCAGGGTAGAGTGGGCTCCATCGGGGGTCAGATCGGTGAACTTTTATGGACTGTAACCGGTCTGGCCATGAGGCTGGACGTAATGTCTAGGGAAACTGCACAGACCGGACGCGAATGCTGAGGACCAGATCTGATTGATTGATTATGATCCGGACAAATTACCGAAGATCATCAAATGGATTAAAAAATAATAAATTGTATTTGCCTGACCTAATCCTCACTTGGTCCCGATCTCTCGGTTGGGAGTCCAGCCGGGCAGCCGGGCAGCTGTCTTATCTCCCTTCAAGGACAAACCATAGAACTGAACTCGAAAACATCTGAAGTTATGGCTAACATTCTCACAGACTCACTCGCACCATACACAATACCTAACCTGATCCCACTACAACCGTCTGCCTGTCTTTATCTATCTCCTCCCCCAGTCCATACAAAAAAATCCCATCACGTGACCACGTGTACTGTGTCATATTTATGTTTATGTTTATGTTTTGTTGATGTTTTGTTGTGTTTTGCTATGTAATGCTTGCTAAACTGCATTCTTGTATTTCTGGAGAGCGTGTGGCGGCGCCTGACTAATCGGCTGCGGCCCGGAGGCTTGCTCCAAACTCATTTCGTTACACTGTACTTGTACATGTGTAATGACAAATAAAATATTCAATTCAATTCAATTCAATCTTTAGGATGTGGTGGAACGGGAGCTTCATGCCCTGGATGAAGAGCGCCATGTTTTACCATGCCTAATATGATCTCGCTCACTGCAGTGTGATCAAGTGTCTCATAGTAGCGCCGAGCCAACGCACAGCGTAGCATTATAACATCACTTTAACACACTCACATGTGTGTGATATGATCAAACACACACACGCATGAGCGGAAGAAGAGGAAGGGCTCGCGGCAGAATAAAAGCTCCGCCCACTCAAGAGTCAAGACACGCCTTTGTGTTGAGTAAGGGATGAAACATTACATACTGTGCCTTTAACAGTTTTATTTTCGACTTCCATTTTTTAACGAAGCAGTAATGATACATTATTATATCGCTTGTTATATGATTATTTAACGCTTGCATTAACAGTTTGTTTTTAGCACCAGTCAAAGGGTTTGATGCTGTATTTGCCTCTCTTTACTGTAAACTTTGACCAGATACCATAGTAAATCTGTGTACCTGTTCGTGGCTCTTGGATGTGGGTATAATTATAGCCAAAACGCAGATGAGTTGAAAAATTGCCCCTAGAAATAATCCATAACGCAGGAGACTCTCGAATAGAGTGGGCTCGGGAACCTCCGGAGGAGACAGATCCAGATCCGACATGATCTGCGGATAAACACACGCGACTCAGAGTTTAAACACCACGCACATCAAGCACACACACACACTAAATAAACCACTTACCTGTGGATATAAATGTGAAACTTGAGTCTTCAAACGGCAGAAGTCGGGTTGTTGTCAGATTTAAGATCAGCACATCCGGGGCTCTGTCTTTATTGCGCTCTACCGCCTCCTGCTGCACCGGAGGACACGTGTTAGAAACGGGTTAACCGGCGGGTTTTAATAACACACCTCATATTTAATTATGTATAATTTAAATGCAATATCAATACCAATATTTAAATGAATCGGTGCCGTTATTCAGGTGTAAATTATTGATTAGAGAACAGCTGAAGTAGACGGGCTTTGTCACGTGGTAGCTGTTACCTTTCTCAGCGCTGGTCAGGATTAACCAATCACAGTGAGCCAACGTCAGCAACTGCCACAGTCTGTTCTTAATGAGATTACTGTATACGATTCATTTTTATTTTACAGGGATAGATTTTCATTTGCATGTCAGGCATGAATCGTTTGAACATTTATTTCGCTATAAAGTTTTCGTTTTCAAAAAGTGGCCCCATTTAATACAACTAGATGACAATATTTATATTGTTAAAAGTGTTTTATAGTGTACTATAAACAAATCCCACAGTAGCATATATGAATACAAATATTGAATTAATCGCCCATCAAAACCTTCCGTTAGATATCACGCGGGTTCTCCTTCGAAATCGCGTCTCCCCAAACGCACGTAACGAATTATATTAATTTAAAATACACAGTTTACTATAATGCGTACGAAAACACATTACTGCATAGTAAAAACAAATGACTTGATAAACTGTTAATAAATAATAATACTAGCCTATTAAGTGAATATCATTATTTTGTCTTATTTAAATATTTGGACATTTAACACTTAATTTAACACATAATTCGATTAAAGATGATTGAGAATATATGTAGGGTAAGTGCAAATGTGTGTATAAACTAAGCTATCAGGCTATAATTGCTTATCTATATGCTATGCTAGTATATAAACTAACTAACACAGACATAAATGGTCATTATAAAGTAGTTAAATCAGCATTTATTGTAACATGATTTTGTAGGAATTGTAATCAGGCGCTAAAAAGTGAAGCCAAATCGCCCACTGGTGTCTCATAGGCCCCGCCCTCTCCACGCGAGGCAAACTAAACAAATCAAATTACACTTCAAATATTGTTTTTTCCAGGGTTTCTATCATTACAGGCAGTTTTTAATCACAATGCTGTTATTTAAAATAAGTTTGGTTTTAGTTATTTGATGTTATAAAAATGGGGGTGTGGCGTCATGATTGACAGCTCTGAGTGAAGTCGTCCCTGAGGCACCAACGGACTTTTTCTGGATTTTCAGGAGGAGATTGGAGCTTCAGCTTTAATTTCTACATTTCCATACCTGTTGATTTCACGCAGACATGAGTTGTTCTGCAGTGAACTGTACTAACCGATTCTGCGGGAGTGTGGGCGGGGCCTTGATCCCGCGGGACGCTCAGACTCGGATGTCGGCGCCATATTAGGACATTGGCGGAGTGAAGGTGCGTCGTCCATCTTGTTTTGCAGTTTTCATCGTCAAAAAGTGACCCAGTTGACTAGATGGTTATACTGTTCTGGTTAAAACATGGTCATCTTAAAAGTATCTTACTGTACTAGAAACAAATTCAAAAGTGTCTACATTCAAGGACTGACACACACACCACTGCAAACAAACAATATATTTAAAAGATCTTTATTTCCTATGATTAACTAATGGATAACCCATGGATAAGTCTGCATGTAGACGTTCTATTGGTTGGTTTTCACAGGATGACAAGAAGCAACACGAATCGCCAGAGGAAAGGCTTTCTTTTTCTTCACTGGCCGATTTGTAGAAGGGGAATTCAAAGCATGCCAAAGCATCCAAGAAAGGAATCGACAACACCGGGATGAACGGAAAGGGAAAGGAAGGCATCAGTTCTTTGGAAGAGTCTTTACACCATGTGTTAGGAGATGTTAGTAAGCTGAGATGTTGGCAGTATTGCATTGGGAAGGTCTTATATGGTCCGATATTAGAATGGAAACCTGTCCGAACACAGAGAGGGAAGGGGGCCAGTCGACTGGCGTCCATCCACAGTGTCCCAGGGAAGACTGGGATTTTGTTGCTTGCTCTGCCGAGGAACACCAGACCCCTGCAGTTTGATTCACGTCCACAGAAGAAACACTAAGACATTATTCTACATTGGTCCTATTGCGAAGTACAACACACAGAAGCAGACAGATATTCCTAAGCAGCAGTTAGACAGTCCAAGGCTGAGAGTCGTATAAAAAAATCAAATTATTACACACAACAGACGGAACAATGAAGGAACTGAAGGTGAACACAATAAATGAGAACAGAATCTTTGATCATGAATTACACATCTTGGCCTCTATACACACCGCCGTCTGTAAGATTTTTAATGAATTTTTCATAGGAGACTTCTTCTAAAAACATTAAAAGTCGTACAGACCGTGATCTTTTGACCGGCGGAGTACTTTGATACAGACAGACATTCTGCACCCGTCTGAAATATGGAAATAAACTCCTGTCACTGACAATGTTAGGAAAACTAAAGTGTAGCTATTCAGAAAATCATATGCAAACTCTCATCAAAAAAACATGAGCTGGTTGTCAACTGTACACACATTGCATAATAAAGTCATGCCATTGCACATGTGGATCGCCATAATGCGTCTCTTACTACTTTTTTGCAAGCAATTGTGAGAATATATGTCATTATGAAAACATGAGGGTACCTGTCGATATCCTGCTGGATTACACAGCCAAACCCGTCTTTGAACAGACAGTTGCGCTCGCATCATTCTGGCTCAAATGTGTGACGTGGTTATTATTATTGATTTCTGTTGAGGTGTCCAAAAACGATGAGCTCTTGCGAGGGCCCATGCATATGGCTTCTAGTTTCAGAAAGCGCTTTTACACACTGTACATTATCAGATGAACCTCAGCGCTCAGGTCATGTTTCACGCCAAAATCAACAGAGAAATGAGGAACATTTCATGTCGGCCCAGATCTGGCAGCGCTGAAGCCACACGCAGCAACTCATCATGTACTGACATAATGTAATAACTGCACATCATTTAATAATGTTTCATTTCCATTCTGTCCTTGTTTATCTATCTCCTCTCCCAATCCATACAAAAAATCCCATCATGACCACGTGTCATGTTTATGTTTATTATGTTTTGTTGTGTTTTATGTAATGCTTGCTAAAATGCATTCTTGTATTTCTGGAGAGCGTAGGGCGGCGCCTGAATAACTGCACAAACTTCATTTTTAACTGTACTTGTACATAATTTAATAAATCAATTACAATTAACTTAAGTATTACATTATTATTATAGTAAAATGCATAATGTAATAACTGCACACAATTTAATACATAATTTAATAAATATTACATTATTATCATAGCGAAATGTTCATAATGTAATAAATACATAATTTAATAGGTATTACATTATTATTGCAATAAAATGTTTGTAATGTAATAATACTCGTAATACAATCTTGAGCTCATACGTAATAATTTTACATCACATTATAAACTCAGATGTCATATTTTCATTACTGTAATAATTTAAAACATAACAAATGTCAGTATTCCCTTACAGTACATTTTTAACAATCTAAATCCCGTACAGTACCTGTGAAATGCAACAGATGTAAATATTCATGCTATTATTATTATTATTATTAATAAACAAAGCATTGGTATTCCAGTAAATTCTTAACCTATGAAATCCTCCAGATTACTGACACTAGTCGTGGTTTAAAAGTGCATCGATTTTTACAATATACTGTAAAGGAATAACAATGCGTTACGTTTAATAATAATTGCATGAATATGTAAATCTGTTGCATTAGATTTTAAAAATGTACTGTAAGGGAATACTACAATTTTTAATGTTTTAAATGTTTTAAAATTATTGCAATAATGAAAATGACGTTTTTGGTGAGTTTATAATGTAAATTACATTTTGAGAAAATGATTACACTATGAACATTTTGTTATGATAATAATGTAATGCTTGTTACACTATGAGTTGCTGTCTGCTGCTTTTCTTTTGCGATACTGAAGCCCGCTTCCAGCATTAAGCGCTCATTATCTGAGTGTTCTCCATGATTCTGACGCGTGACCTGCGAGATTCACCCTAACAACACATTCCTGTAAATTCACAAACTGAGCATTTTCACAGAACAAACACAGAAACGTGACACACACACACACACACACACACACGTCGACTGGACAATAAAAAGGAAACAAGTCTAACACTCACGGCTCTTTATCATTTCTTCTGAAAAACTCTATATTAATATATTCTTAAGTGTCTTACACCCTTTCAGGGCGATTTCATAAAATGTGCATTCAGTGCATTATATCTTTTCTCTACATTTTATTATCAAAATGACAAATGCCACACGTACACAATATAATTATGCTCTATTTTTTTAAAACATGCTTCTATGTACATCAATTTATAGGGACATGCTGTAGAAACCGCTTTGATCAATGCATATTTACACAAGCATGGATGGATTGCTTTATTGTGTGTGTTTGCCCAGTTATCCGCCGCGCTCCGCTCAACACTTTGGCATGAGTTTACCGGGTCAAGGCATTCATTATTATGACGTCAACCAGGCGTTGAGATGTGTGTGAGATACACCGAGATCAGGAAAACACGCCGACCGGATCCCACGGAACAGCTTCAGTGAACACGACGCCTGCCAGGCTTACGCGAGAGAGAGATATGAACGTTTGGCAGCTTTACAGTCAAATCTACTGTATATCGTTACACAGACTGTGTGTAAACCATGCGTGACTAGTGTTTAACATTAATGTGTATTGCAACGTCTCAGTCCTAACGGCACTATTACAAAACCTGAATCTTCTTTTGGCCACATTTCAGCTCCTGATTTCCTCACTGACGATGTAAACGACTGGGATGTTGAACTGAACGTGTGTGGATATTTGTGTAGGATAAACATTATTTGCACTTTCGATTAGGCACAAAATTCCTGTTCATGAGATGAAAACCTCTTATAATATGCAATGCAGAATAATGCGAGTCTTTTGTGCACTTTTGAATTTGGACACTTTGGCGATCAGTGTGTTTGGTAGAAAACGGTGCTGGCGACGTCTACCGTTTGCTTTCACTTGTTAGGTGCACTTTTATATTTGCGAATCTTTCTCCTGCCTCGGTTTATGAACATGTGATACTGTTCATCTTTCTCAAGTACATTCTTGAGTGTTTTTGTGGACTAACTGGCGGCGCGTACGGGTGAGTGTGTGTGTCATGCAGTGGAGGGTGGGTTGGTTAGTTGGTTAGTCGGGCTGAGATGTGAGGCGTTACTTCTTGGCATTGAGGGCCGCCAGAGCGCCGTCGACGTCTTCCTCCGGTTGGAGGGGATGCCACTGGGCGATGGGGCGGCGCGGGTTGGCCAGCATGTCGGACCAGTGTTTCAGCGCCGTGCTTTGGGCTTTGCTGCCGATGAAGATCTTCCCGATGGCATCGTTCTTGCCAATCTTGTCGTAGTCGAATACTGTCACCACCACAATGATTTTCTAAAACAATAAGGAAAATCATTTAGCCAAGCTTATTCTAATGTAGTGTTAATTTCGTGAACGACCTTTTTTCAGTGGCGAAAACGAGACGAGAACTAAATAAAAACCAATGCTGGATGACAGAAACTATGAGGGAAATCTGCTGTCATTTTCATCAACGAATAAAAACAAGATGAAGATATTAGGGAGGGACGATTAGGGAAGAGATCCCGGATGAGCACACGTGCGGATCTAACGGCGGGAAAACACGGAGCTGTTGAGCTTCTCACGCGACAGCGCTTCAGAGCGGCTCAATCCATGAAGAACACACATTTATGACAGGTCATGTTTATGAACTAATGCTGAGGAATAATCACAGTGTTTACTGCACCATGTTTATATAGTAATATGATTCAGACGGCTGTAACGGTGCAGATTTCATCTCCTCATCTGAACTGCAATAGTACGGCATTTCAAAATAAGAGTCCCGGTGTATTTGAGCTGGTTTATAATTAAAGTCACGCATTATATACACGTTTGGTTACACAATAAACTGTGTTTCATTTCATTCCCATTTAATTCACAGTCAGGAGGAAAGACTAAGAACAGGATTTGACACGTTATTCAATAAAGTATCAGCGTTATAATAGTTCACTAAAACCGTTAAAACATTCATTACTTGAGATTAAATAAATGTTAACTTAAACTTATGTGAAGCTTTAGCTGAACCTGATATACTAACTGAAACAGAAACACAACATTATAAAAACTACAGATAAAAAAGTGAATTGAGCCCTTTCGTGTGTTTTTAATGTCAGAAACACATGATGTCAGAATGTGAGATGTGTCATGTGATCAGTAACAGTCGGTTATGTGCGCTTAAATGCTCAATTAATGCATTACAGTTGAACTCATTAGATCTGAGTCGACTACAACTAAAAACAGTTCAGGCGACTAAAATATGACTAAAACTAAATCAAAATCTGCTGTCAAAATTAACACTGTATAAAATCCAAAATTATAATGTATAATCAAATAGTATAATATTTTAAAATCAGATATTATATCTGAACCCTAACCATAAAAATTGTTTTAGTATAATATTTTAAATATATTACAACTATGCAAATCAAATCACAGATAAAGATTATTTTAAATACTATAATATATAATAAAATAGTATAATATATTAAATATTCATTACTATGTGAATCAAAACCTATAGAGTTTTTATTTTTAAATATAAATTATAATACATAATCATAATTTAAACTATGACTATGCAAATCAAATCACCTTTAAACTTTTTTTAAATGTTAAATTATTAAATGATAGTATATAATACAATAGTATAAATTGTACAAATATGGTACTTAAAAACACATTTTTGTGGTCGCAGTGTTTAAATGCATTTTTTCACCAAAATTATGATCAAAGATCAAATTCAACTTTTATTCTGAATCAAAGACTATAAAGAAAAATCTTTAAAAATATTAAATATAAAAATTAAACATCAGAAGTGTGTGACTTAAGTCTTAGTCTACTTTTTCATATTTAAAATAGTATAATATCTGATAATATATTATGATTTTATGTTTTATCTTAAAATATTATATATTATTATATTTGTGATCATCTTTTTATTCACTTTTAGACTTCAGTTTTGCTAAATAAACACACATGCACAGTCAGGCATATAATACAAAACATCTGACATTTAAACTATATACAGCTGTAAATAAATTCATTTTTTGTAACAATTTTTATTTTTAAATATTAAAATATAAATTATAATATATAATCACATAGTAATAATATTTACAACTTTGAGACTGCACATCATATCACCTTTACATTTTCTTTTAAATATTAAATTATAGTATATAATAAAATAGTATAATATATTAAATGTTTGTTACTATGTGAATCAAAACCTTTAAATATTAAAATATAAATTATAATATACAATTACACAGTATAATATTTTAAATATATTACAACTTTGTGACTATGCACATCAAATCACCTATAAACATTATTTTAAATATTAAATATTAAATATTAAATGATAGTATATAATAAAATAGTATAATATAATAAATGTTTGCTGCTATGTGAATGAAAACCTATTTTTTAAATATTGAAATAAATCATATGATAGTATAGTAGAAGCTCTACCTGCATTTGCTCCAGCGGGATCTCAAAGCTGAAGGACTCGTTGTAGTACGGGTTCAGTGTGTTCTTCTTCACCGTCGTCTTCTTCTTCTTCAG
Organism: Paracanthobrama guichenoti; assembly: GCA_018749465.1. NCBI lineage: Eukaryota > Metazoa > Chordata > Actinopteri > Cypriniformes > Gobionidae > Paracanthobrama > Paracanthobrama guichenoti. The sequence goes on from CM031948.1 coordinate 30,572,194, forward strand.
GCGCTTTCCGTTCTGCAGGAGCTGGATCTTCACATACGGGTCTGCCAAAGGTCAAATGTTGAGTTAACAGCATCAAATATACAACACATTTCCTGCTGGAGACTCGTATGTCTCAGCTCGAGTCTCACCGGACAGGCCGCCCACGTCCATCTTCTTCAGGTTCTTGGCCTCGAGGATACAGACGGTCAGTTTTCCCGCCGTAGGAACGTAGCGCAGGGAGATGCAGATGTCACCAAGCTTCTCAGGCTGTGTGGAAACATATCAATATGTGTGATCATCTTGAGAAGAGCGATCTAACGCATGCTTATTTCCTCTCAAACCTGGAGGGTCATAATATCAGCTCGCTTAATAATCACCTCCTCTTTCTCAGCGCTTTCCAGGTCTCTCCACTCTTCAATCGGCTGACCCAGATCCAGAGTGTTCATGGGTAGTTTTACCTCTCCGATGATGTCGTGTTTGGAGAAGCGGTCGTAGTCGTACACACACATGACCAGCGTCTTCCCACCCAGCTCCTGGTACGGCATCTAACATGGAAACCATTTGACATGTAAAACACTCGAAGAGTTTCTGCAGAGCCGAGCGTAGAACACACTGTCCTTCAAGATGTAAACTGTTCTGCCGTAGATAGACTGTCGGCGGTGGACAGGGGTCAGCATGGGCACCCTGACTGGTCAGCGGCTATGCCGCCCCATACTCAACAAACTGAGATGCTCTGTGTATTCTGACCCTTTCTATCAGAACCAGCATTAACTTCTTGAGCAGTTTGAGCTCCAGTAGCTCGTCTGTTTGATCGGACCACACGGGCCAGCCTTCGCTCCCCACGTGCATCAATGAGCCTTGGCCGCCCATGACCCTGTGGCCGGTTCACCACTGTTCCTTCCTTGGAGCACTTTTGATAGATCCTGACCACTGCAGACCGGGAACACCCCACAAGAGCTGCAGTTCTGGAGATGCTCTGACCCAGTCGCTCAAATCCTTACGCTTGCCCATTTTTCCTGCTTCTAACACATCAACTTTGAGGACAAAATGTTCACTTGCTGCCTAATATATCCCACCCACTAACAGGAGCCGTGATGAAGAGATCATCAGTGTTATTCACCTCACCTGTCAGTGCTCATAATGTTATGCCTGATCGGTCTATATATATATATATTACATATACAGTACATTCTTCTAATCATCTGTTCCTACAAACGATGTGAAAAGATAATGACATGAGAAACCTCCCCCTCACTTGGCTGTGTTTTCTACAGTGTGCGGATTCGGCCGATCCATTTTTAGAAAGACAGTCAGCCGCTCTCACTGTAAGGCTGGGGCTTTGAAGACGGCCAACTGTTCCTGTCCTAGATCAGTTTTCTCAGCGCAAGACTGTTGGCGCTCTAGCCGTGACCAGCAGAGGATGTGCGGCCCCTCCGGAGCTCATTACTGACTCTGGGAAACTAAAGCTCATTCAGGAGCCGCTGGAGGCATTAGGAGCAAAGCGCTGGCGTAGCAGAAAACGGCCAATGAGCACTAATGACAGACCAGCGTCACTGGAGGCATAGCCAGTTTTATGCTATATTTCACTTGATTAATTGGAACATATGCTGTCTTTTAGGGTAATATTATAATAGGCCACTCACCTTGAAGACAAAGGATTCATTGAACACTGGGTTGAGGGTCTTTTTGTGCACCTTGGTGTCAAACTTCTT
>CM031948.1:30578884-30596384 GCA_018749465.1 Paracanthobrama guichenoti
CATTAATGCATTCGGACACTGTTAAGTGTGGCTGAAGTGTTTAAATATTTTTGGGGTCACTTTATGTGAAGATGCTGCATAACAGAATTATTGAGTTATATAATATGTAACGTGCAAGAGAATTTGGGGCTCAAAAGTTTAACCTAATCTAAATCCTCCATCAGGTCTGTAAACTGATTTAACCCTCTGGTCCTCTTCGTTTAGGGGTCACACTCGGCTCATTCGCGGTCAGAAGTGACCGAAGCCTTGACATTTAATGTTTTGTTTTTACTTCAGGAAAACCAATGTGATATATTTATGTTCAATAATATTTCTTTGATTATTATTTAGAATTTTGAGGGGATTTTATGATATTATGCAATATTTATAAAAATTTTATGAGCTATTTTTCCCCATTGAAAATAATACACTTTTCGTTTTCTAGTATATTTTTTTAATTAAAGCTGTTAAAATAGAGATAAAATCCACTTTCTGAAGGTAGATTAGTGCCATCTGATGGGAGTAAAGTAAGAAAAGCTTCTGTAATGCCCTGGTGTGACCACTAGAGGCTGTACCGCTCTGTAGAAAGAGCCTTATACATTCTCTAGTGGTTAATACTTTTGTCAAGGTTTAGATTTGTTTAGTTTGAAATGTTGATTTGAAGTGTGAGTTTTTGCATTAGTTTTACTCCAGTCAAACCTGAATACAGAGGAGGACATTTTGTTACATAACATCAAAATTCAATAAAAATGAACAGGAATGATTTATAAGAGCTTTATCAATCTGGGTCTGATCTGATTTCTCTTATTTGAGTCTTTCAGCTCAATTTGACCACATTGTTACAGACACACCAGTTCATTTGTGTGTGTGTGTGTTTGCGTAGGTGTGTGTGTGTGTGTGTGTGTGTGTGTGTGAGTGAGTTTGAGTGTGTGTGTTTGAGTGAGGGTGTGAGTGTGTATGTGTGTTTGAGTGTGTGTTTGTGTTTGAGTGAGGGTGTGAGTGTGTGTTTGTGTGAGTGTGTGTGTGTGTGTGTGTGTGTGTGTGAGTGTGTGTGTGTTTGTGTTTGAGTGAGGGTGTGAGTGTGTGTTTGTGTGAGTGTGTGTGTGTTTGAGTGTGTAAATGTTTTTCTGCCCTGGTGGGGACTTCAACCTGAATGCACACACACTTATGGGGACTCGTGTCACTGTGGGGACCTAAATTGAGGTCACCATGGGTACAAAAGCTTATAAATCATTCAGAATGAGTTCTTTTGAAAATGTAAAAATCAGTGAGTGTGTGTGTGTGTGTGATGGGTAGGTTTAGGGGTAGGGGCAGTGTAGGGGGAGAGGGACTCGCCATAGACGTAATGGTTTTTATACTGTACAGAAAGATAGCGTGCCAGACATGTGTGTGTGTGTGTGTGTTAGTGTGAGTTGTGTTGATAAACACTTGCTGTTTTTAAAAAGACTTTTGACTTTGTGTGTGTGTGTGTGTGTGTGTGTGTGTGTGTGTGTTTGAGTGTGTGTGTGTGTGTGTGTGTGTGTGTGTGTGTGTGTGTGTGTGTGTGTGTGTGTGTGTGTGTGTGTGTGTGTGTGTGTGTGTGTGTGTGTGTGTGTGTGTGTGTGTGTGTGTGTGTGTGTGTGTGTGTGTGTGTGTGTGTGTGTGTGTGTGTGTGTGTGTTGTGTGTGTGTGTGTGTTTGAGTGTGTGTGTTTAAATGTGTGTGTGTGTGTGTGTGTGTGTGTGTGTGTGTGTGTGTGTGTGTGTGAGTGTGTGTGTGTTTGTTTGTGTGTGTGTGTGTGTTTGAATGTGTGTGTGTATGTGTGTGTGTGTGTGTTTGTGTGTGTGTTTGTTTGTGTGTGTGTGTGTGTGTTTGAGTGTGTGTGTGTGTTTGTGTGTGTGTTTGTTTGTGTGTGTGTGTGTGTGTGTTTGAGTTTGTGTGTGTCTATTTTGCACTCTTGATAGTTTAGAGTGTATCCCTTTCATTTCTGTGCTCTTTGTTCTGCAGTGGCTGATTTGTAGTTTGTACCACCAAAAGATTCTCTGAGTTTTTGTATATCTCATTTCCTATGTCGGTCATTTTTGACTGTGAATGAGCCAAGTGTGACTTTTCCCCGACCCTTTAACCGAATCCATGATTTTTTTTGTGTGTTCACATAGCTAATGCGACAAAAGTCACCAAGTGTCATCCCATTCCGATGAAGCAAAAATGTTTCAAATGTCTGACCGAAGAGGCCGAGAGGGTTAAAGATGTTTCAATGTGCCACCAAAAAAATTGTCACTCTCAGTTCCTAACCATCTCCATATAGCAACACATTAAAGGGCACAGCAGAATATGTGCTAATTGATCATATGTTTTGAAAAAGAACAATACATCATATATATTATTACATTAAATGTAACTGTTTATATGATCAAAGAACAAGAGCTTATATGACAAGCAGTAAAATGATATTTCATAGCTCTATATCTGAGACATCAGGACGTTTAGTGCAGTAACACAGCCATGCCCTTTAAACACATGCATTCACTGTGAGTCTCGTGTGTCGTCTCTTGTTAACTCAAAACATCTAGTATTAGTGGGTTAATCATCAGTTATTCCATTCACACCTCCTGCACATTATCTCTATGTTATTGTATTATCATTCTTTTGGTCTGCTTAAGTGGGGTTTTCATTTGCATTGTAACTTTCCTTTGTTTTTAATTGTATTATTTTCAAGCAGCAGGTACAAAAGGCTTAAAACAAGGAAGTTACAACAGCCATTCCATCCAATCCCACCCACAGCTGTGCCGTTCATCCGTCCACCTACCGTAGCGCCGACGCCCATGAGCGTCAAGAAACGCGGCGCAATAGACACAAAGCGGGAGGAAGGAGAGCAGAGAGAGAGGTTGAACTCACGACACACCAAAAAACAGAACGAAAGACAGTCAAGACAGTGAACAACACCGAGAGAACCATCTGAGAAATGACACTGTGACGTTTAAGACATCTGTATCGCTTGAGTTTAAGGATCATACCATGAAATGAGTGTCTTTTCCATGTCAAAGGACTTCTGTGAGACTGTAGATGTGTGTTATCAGACCATAAACGTGATACTAAAATGCACTATGCCATCTTATTTTATTTACATATATATTTCCCTCAGAAAGCTCACTTGAGCTAAGAGTGGAAACGTCCTTAAGAGAAAAGAACTGAGTGCATTAATGGTGGGGATTTTGCATTGTTGTGCCAGTAGGTGGCGGAAATTTATTTAGTTTTAAAATTGATTAATTCCCATTTACTGATTCCCTCAGCGACTGGCTGCATCCTAAATCACATCCTTCTACTTCTGCTGAGACTCTGAAGTGAGCATACGATGGACACTTTACTATCCCATGAGGCCTCAGGAGAGGATCTGAGAACGACGTGCTGGTCGTGCTACATAAAATGTGCTACATAAAACATAGCAGTCGCGACTTTTGAGATAAAAACTCGCAATTACGAAAAAAAAGTATGAATTAAAAAAATAGAAATAACATCAGAATTGTGAAACAAAAACTCACATTTGCAAGAAAAAAGTATGAATTGTGAAATTTAAAAAATTGCAATTGCGATTCGTTCAAAAATTCGTTCAATTTGTTCAAAAGCACTGATCCGTTAACGTGACTGTCTTTATGAGTAAGTCACTGAATCATTCGCTGAACCGATTCGTTCAAAAGCACTGATCCGTTAACGTGACTGTCTTTATGAGTAAGTCACTGAATCATTCGCTGAACCGATTCGTTCAAAAGCACTGATCCGTTAACGTGACTGTCTTTATGAGTAAGTCACTGAATCATTCGCTGAACCGATTCGTTTCAAAAGCACTGATCCGTTAACGTGACTGTCTTTATGAGTGAGTCACTGAATCATTCGCTGAACCGATTCGTTCAAAAGCACTGATCCGTTAACGTGACTGTCTTTATGAGTGAGTCACTGAATCATTCGCTGAACCGATTCGTTCAAAAGCACTGATCCGTTAACGTGACTGTCTTTATGAGTGAGTCACTGAATCATTCGCTGAACCGATTCGCTCAAAAGCACTGATCCGTTAACGTGACTGTCTTTATGAGTGAGTCACTGAATCATTCGCTGAACCGATTCATTCAAAAGCACTGATCCGTTAACGTGACTGTCTTTATGAGTGAGTCACTGAATCATTCGCTGAACCGATTCATTCAAAAGCACTGATCCGTTAACGTGACTGTCTTTATGAGTGAGTCACTGAATCATTCGCTGAACCGATTCATTCAAAAGCACTGATCCGTTAACGTGACTGTCTTTATGAGTGAGTCACTGAATCATTCGCTGAACCGATTTTGTTGAATCATTTGAAAGGCAACCTTGGAACTGGTTTGAATTACAAGTTGCAGCTATTTTTGCACAAAGTAACCAATAATATTGTATATAAAAGTAAAATACTCAATATCAACGTACAGTTGGTCTGAATTCGGTAAGGCTATCTCATTAAATAACTATTATAATATAATTAAAGGCACTCATTTTGTAGAAGGACCCTTAAAGCTCCTATCTTTAATGATCTAAATCACATGAGCACATCCAGTGTACCATTTCTCTTCAAAGAAAACAAAACACTCACATTACTCACAAACACAATAAAGCAACCCATGAAGCTAATCACATAACAGACTCACAGCCACCCACACTAAAGTGGTCTGAGGCTTGTTTTTATTTCTTAATGATGCAACACTAATTCCTGTTGATATTCCCAGATAATACAGAAGTTAATATTTAATTCTAACACCAAACTGAATGAAGTGTGCATCAGGGGCTTTAGCTTCATTATCTAATGGCGTCATGGTGAGTGTGATCGAACACCGTTACATACATCTCCACCCTGCATGTTCTTCATGTTGAAGCCGTCCTTTCCCTTTTTGCCTTTCTTGTTCTTCTTCTTCTTACAGCAGCATTTCTTAATGATACAGAAGCAGCAGGTGAGGATGAGGAGGGCGGCCACGACAGCGATGGCGATGAGCGCCCACGGAGGCACTGGAGGCATATAAAAAATACAGAAAAATATTTATAACAATTATTTAATTTAATAATTATTACTAAAATATTAAAATAACTCAACTGATTTAAAATGAAATAGTACAATAAACTAGAATGTACATTTCCTGAAGAAAATGTGAGTGGTGCTTGCAGTGGCAAAACTTGGCACTCGGTTGCTAGGGTGTTTCTAGGTGGTTGCTAAGGTATTCTGGGTGGTTGCAAGGGTGTTTCGGGCAGTCGCTAGGCAGTGTCTAAGGTATTCAGGGTTGTCGCTAGGGTGTTGTTAGGCGATTGCTAGGGTGTTCTGGGTGGTTGTTAAGCCATTGCTAGGCAGTTGCTAAGGTATTCTAGGTGGTTGCTAGGCGGTTGCTAGGGTGTTCTGGGTGGTTGCTAAGGCATTGCTAGGCAGTTGCTAAGGTATTCTGGGTGGTTGCTAGGCGGTTGCTAGGGTGTATCAGGCAGGTGCTAGGCAGTGTCTAAGGCATTGCTAGGCAGTTGCTAGGGTGTTTCGGGCAGTTGCTAGGCAGTGTCTAAGGTATTCAGGGTGGTCACTAGGATGTTGTTAGGCAATTGCTAGGGTGTTCTGGCTGATTGCTAGATACACTGCAGAGCATCATGGGGGAAAAAAACAAACAAAGAGAGTAACTTCAGACTTCAGCAAGTCATGTGACGTGTTATTCCTTGAACAGGGTCTCTGCAGGTTTTATGAAGCTAAATTTAAGACCTTTTTAAGACCAATTAAAGATAATTTAAAGAATAAATTGAAGAGAACATACATTAATATGTTCTTTAGATGTAAATGTCTAGGAAGCAAACACAAATTTAAGTTTGAAAATACAATTTCCAACAGATCTCCAAAACTTTTTTATTCTTTTTACCAAAAAAATTGCTTTTGATTTCAGAACATCATTTGATTTTAGAACATCAGTTTGAGATCAGAAATCTTGTGATCTTATGAAAGTGATTTTATGATTGAAAAAAGAACAAATATCAGCCAATGGGCTCATAAAAATCAACTTGACCCAATGACAGATATTTGTTCTTGTTTTAAGCATAAACTCGCTTAATTGTGTCCCGGGTTAATTGGTTAAAATAGCAACTTTCTCACCATTTACAAATAGTTGGAAACATTTGGGATATAGTAAGTACTCAACTGAACAAAATATATAACACTGGCCTAGTGGATATTTTACTGAAAAAATCTTACATATTGCATCTTTAAAGCTTAAATTGTGTAAGGTCAAACTAAGACCGCAGAAACCCTGTTGAAGGTGATATCTGACATCAGCCGAGAAGGACAGCGCAAGATATGACATGAAATACTACCAACACAAACATGTTTTCAATTAATATTTTACAAAGTTAAATAGATTGAACTGGGATTGCATGTTGATGTGAAAGCATTCAAATTTATTGCATTGCACATCTAGATTAGAAGTGCAATGGTCACCACTCGGACAATTTGGCCAGCATTTAAATCCATAAGACATCTTCAGCATAATGATGCACTATTGATTTTCTTGATCTAGCGAGACTGTGACGCATCTCTGCAGGACTTACATGGGATTTTATCGATCTCATTGAGGAACTTGCTTTTGATTTCCTCAAAGACATCATTCTTATTGACGGGTCCCTCGGCTTCGGTGGAGTTGTCCGCGGGTGTGGAGACGGCGGGGGCCATCGTCATGGTGTGCGACGGGTGGGTGCCGCCGAGTCCCGTGGGCTCTGGGCCCACCATGGCTTCTGGTTTCTTTTTGAAGAGGTTCCACTTCATAATCTCGGCCTTGGCCAATCAGGAACCCTGGAGGAGTTAAAGAGACACACACACACAGCTAAAACACAAAATACATTGAAGTCTGGAATGCGTTTTGATCCATCCATCCATCCATTATCTTCCGCTTATCCGGGGACGGGTCGCGGGGGCAACAGTCTAAGCAGAGACGCCCAGACTTCCCTCTCCCTAGCCACTTCCTCCAGCTCTTCCGGGGGAACCCCGAGGCGTTCCCAGGCCAGCCGGGAGACATAATCCCTCCAGCGTGTCCTAGGTCTTCCCCGGGGCCTCCTCCCGGTGGGACATGCCCGAAACACCTCCCCGGGAAGGCGTCCAGGAGGCATCCGAAATAGATGCCCGAGCCACCTCAACTGGCTCCTCTCGATGTGGAGTTTTGATCTGGTTTTTAAAAACATCCATGCCGTCTGTCACTTAGAGCTCTACCATACACTCGGCGCAATGAGACTCCAGGCGTGACGTAAAGTATTTTAGTGTTATTTAAAGGGTGTGTTAGTAATGAGCCTATAGGCAGTACACAACACACACACACTCTGATTATTACACACACAGGGACGCGCAGCACAAACATGCACATGCACACACACACTGATTATTACACACACACAGGGACGCGCAGCAGCACACACACACACACACACACACACACACACACACACACACACTCTGCTTATTACACACACAGGGACGCACAGCACAAACACGCACACACACACAGATTATTACACACACACAGGGACGCGCAGCAGCACACGCACACACACACACACACACACTCTGCTTATTACACACACAGGGATGCGCAGCAGCACACACACATGCCAAATATAAAAAAAATAAAAGGATTACCATGTATTATTATTGTGTACATAAAAATAAAAATGCCTTCATGTCATAGTGGATAGTCATTGCATGTCTCAGAATTGCCTATTTGCAGTAATGACAGATGAAATTGGCTACTTATTTAACCAATTGTGGCAATACACACATGCATTTAAACTGACTTGTGTCTATATTCCTCATGTAAATAGTGAATCTGCTCATGGTGCGAGCACAACTGGCTTTTAAAGGGAAAGGGAGACTCTGATTGGTTTATTGCACGTAACGCCCAAAACACACCCATGACTCATTAAGAGACGAGGCACAACACTTTTGGACCATGCGCCGGCGCGCTGACCGTTCTTTCCGTCCTTAAACTAGCAAAAGTGGATTCGGACAAGCCCGAAGTGCATCTGCACCATGAGCTCAGATCAGTGAAAGAGGGCCATTGAATGTAGGAAGGGTGCAGCTTTTTTCACAGCATATTTATCATTATGAGAAACTTCAAACCAGCTTCTTCTTGAATACATGACAAAGAAGCTCAAGTGAAAAGAACACAACCTCTCAGAACCGACAGTGGACGGCTCTTTTTAATAATGAAATGGATGGCCTTGCATTTAAATAATGAAATAAAGTGTCAGGCCGTTAACGGATGCAGTGCAAGATAAACGACAGAACGCTGCACTGCAGGACTGAACATCAGACAATTTGTCCTGGGATGCCTCGGTGCTTTTTGCTTTCTTTAGGTTATAACACAGCATCAAATCCAGCATTATTACTTGTGATTATTACTTGTATGCAACAGAAACAGGAGACTGGAGATTCTGCCTCTGATTTGACCTTCCCTGCAGCATCTACCTTATAAATGTCAGATAATATCTGCTGTCACTGCTGACCGATTCTCACAGCCCTGTGATTGAAAACCTGTTCAAATTAAGACTTTAATAAGGGTAGCTCTGTCGTTTTGCTGGATTACAGCAAGACCACGTTGTCTTAATGGATCTAACATGTATGGAGATAAATGCGTGGATGAAAATAAAGGTTTGAGACTAGCTGGACACCAGCAAAAAACAAACTAACAAACTGGAAAAAAACTGAACTGTATAAAAGCATTATAGTTTTGCTTCCCATATTTTTTAACTTAAAATATATAAAACAAATAAAGAAAAATATTTATAACAATTATTTAACTTAATAGTTATTACGGAAATATTAAAATAACTAATGAAATATTTATAAAATCAGTTATTTAAAATGAAATTGTAAAATAAACTAGAATGTACATTTCCTGAAGAAAATGTGAGTGGTGCTTGCAGTGGCAAAACTAGGCACTCGGTTGCTAGGGTGTTTCTATGTGGTTGCTAGGGTATTCTGGGTGGTTGTTAGGGTGTTTCCAGCAGTTGATAGGCAATCTATGGTATTCTGGGTTGCTAGGGCGTTGTTAGGCACTTGCTAGGGTGTTCTGGCCAGTTGCTAGGGGGTTTCTAGGGTGTTTTTTGATGGTTGGTAGTTTTCACAGATGGTTACTATGGAGTTTTTATAGTTCTTATGGTTTTAGCATGTTTTAGCACTTAACTAATCACCATTAGCATGTAGCTATTCACTGCTAGCATGTTGGATGTCCTGTTTGCTAACATGAGTCAAAAGAGCCAACCCACACCTCTGTACAATGTTCTGATGCAGAAATATAGGTTTTGCTAAACGGTTGCTAGGGTATAAATGATATAAAACAACCGCAATCCCTCTATGACATTCAGATTACAAGATATCGCTCTTTGGGTTTGGGTTGCTAGGGTGCTCTAAATGGTTGCTAGGGCATGGCTAGATAGTTAGCAGGGTTAAACTAATAGACTGCATGTCTGCCGAAATCAAAAGAGCCACACTCACTTGTCTCTATGATGTTCTGATTAATTTATATCCCTCTTATCTGTTTTTCAATGGAAGTCCATGGGGTGGTTGCTAGGGACCTGTAACTGGTTGCTAGGGTGTGGCTATGAAGATTTTAGGTCATTACTAATTGGCTGCTTGATAAGTCAAATGTGTGTGCGTGTGTGTGTTGTTCGAACATCATAGATCTGATCATCACTTAGAGGAGATACAGCATTAGATTAAACATGAACATCTGTTCTGCTGTTGCATCTGAGCTCTGATTGAGGAAAACACTCCACAACTGCCTGCTTCACCTCCACCCACCACAAAACCATAAATACTAATCAATACTAATCTAAACAAAGCCAGCTATCGACTATCATTTGTACTCTGTTCTTCTCTGAAAGATTCAAAGGGGTTTGATTTACCAAATGCACATCTCCTTCCAATCCATGCAGGATAAATCTTCCCGATGACAGGATCCTCGTCCTCACCCCTCAATGCTCAACCAATCACGTGTTCAGGTGGCGCTCGCAGTTTGAGCGGCTGCATTGATTTCCTCGAGTCGCTCGCCATCTCTCAGGGCTCACTGACGCTTGCGCTCGGGCTTTACTGACGGACAGCGTCTCTGCTCCCCGAGTCATGAGGACGCTGGTGTATGTGAAGTGTGTGTGAGGGTCTGGTGTGTGTGAGGGTCTGGTGTGTGTGAGGTGTGTGTGAGGGTCTGGTGTGTGTGAGGTGTGTGTGAGGTGTGTGTGAGGTGTCTGTGAGGGTCTGGTGTGTGTGAAGTGTGTGTGAGGGTCTGGTGTGTGTGAGGTGTGTGTGAGGTGTGTGTGAGGGTCTGGTGTGTGAGGTGTGTGTGAGGGTCTGGTGTGTGTGAGGTGTGAGGTGTGTGTGAGGGTCTGGTGTGTGTGAGGTGTGTGTGAGGGTCTGGTGTGTGTGAGGTGTGTGTGAGGGTCTGGTGTGTGTGAGGTGTGTGTGAGGTGTGTGTGTGTGAGGTGTGTGTGAGGGTGTGTGTGTGGTGTGTGTGGTGTGTGTGTGTGTGAGGTGTGTGTGAGGTGTGTGTGTGTGTGTGGTCTGGTGTGTGAGGTGTGTGTGAGGTCTGGTGTGTGAGAGGGTGTGTGTGTGTGTGTGTGTGTGTGTGAGTGTGTCTGGTGTGTGTGAGGGTCTGGTGTGTGAGGTGTGTGTGTGTGTGGGGGTGTGGTGTGTGTGAGGTGTGTGTGAGGGTCTGTGTGTGTGAGGTGTGTGTGTGTGTGAGGTGAGGTGTGTGTGAGGTGTGTGTGAGGTGTGGTGTGTGGTGTGTGTGAGAGGTCTGTGTGTGTGAGGTGTGTGTGAGGGTGTGTGTGTGTGAGTGTGTGTGTGTGTGTGTGTGAGGGTCTGGTGTGTGTGAGGTGTGTGTGAGGGTCTGTGTGTGTGGTGTGTGTGTGTGTGTGTGTGTGTGTGTGAGGGTCTGTGTGTGTGTGTGAGGTGTGTGTGAGTCTGGTGTGGTGTGTGTGAGTGTGTGTGTGGTCTGGTGTGTGTGAGGGTCTGTGTGTGTGTGGTGTGTGTGTGAGGTGTGTGTGTGTGTGTCTGGTGTGTGTGAGGTGTGTGTGAGGGGTGGTGTGTGTGTGATGTGTGTGTGAGGTGTGTGTGAGGGTCTGGTGTGTGTGATGTGTGTGTGAGGGTCTAGTGTGTGTGAGGGTCTGTGTGTGTGAGGTGTGTGTGTGTGTGAGGTCTGTGTGTGTGTGTGTGAGGGTGTGTGTGTGGTGTGTGTGTGTGAGGTGTGTGTGTGAGGGTCTGTGTGTGTGTGTGTGTGTGTGTGAGTGTGTGTGTGTGTGTGAGGGTCTGTGTGTGTGAGGTGTGTGTGAGGGGTGTGTGTGAGGTGTGATGTGTGTGTGTGTGAGGTGTGTGTGAGGGTCTGGTGTGTGTGAGGGTGTGTGTGAGGGTCTGGTGTGTGTGAGGTGTGTGTGTGTGAGTGTGTGTGTGAGGTCTGGTGTGTGTGAGGTGTGTGTGAGGGCCTGTGTGTGTGTGTGTGTGTGTGTGTGTGAGGTGTGTGTGAGTGTCTGTGTGTGTGAGGTGTGTGTGTGAGGGTCTGTGTGTGTGTGTGTGTGTGTGTGAGGTCTGGTGTGTGTGATGTGTGTGTGTGGTGTGTGTGTGTGAGGGTCTGGTGTGTGTGTGTGTGTGTGTGTTTGAGGTGTGTGTGAGGGTCTGGTGTGTGTGAGGTGTGTGTGAGGGTCTGTGTGTGTGAGGTGTGTGTGAGGGTCTGGTGTGTGTGAGGTGTGTGTGAGGTCTGTGTGTGTGAGGTGTGTGTGTGTGAGGTGTGTGTGTGGTGTGTGTGTGTGTGAGTGTGTGTGTGTGTGTGTGTGAGGTGTGTGAGGTCTGTGTGTGGTGTGTGTGAGGTCTGGTGTGTGAGGTGTGTGTGTGAGGTCTGTGTGTGTGTAAGGGTCTGTGTGTGTGAGGTGTGTGTGAGGGTCTGGTGTGTGTGAGGTGTGTGTGAGGTGTGTGTGAGGTGTGTGTGTGTGTGTGTGTGTGTGTGTGTGAGGGTCTGGTGTGTTGTAAGGGTGTGGTGTGTGTGAGTGTGTGTGAGGGTCTGTGTGTGTGAGGTCTGGTGTGTGTGAGGTGTGTGTGTGTGTGAGAGGTGTGTGTGAGGGTCTGGTGTGTGTGAGGTGTGTGTGAGGTCTGTGTGTGTGTAAGTGTGTGGTGTGTGTGAGGTCTGTGTGTGTTTGAGTGTGTGTGTGAGGGTCTGGTGTGTGTGAGGTGTGTGTGAGGGTCTGGTGTGTGTGAGGTGTGTGTGAGGGTCTGGTGTGCGTGAGGTGTGTGTGAGGTGTGTGTGTGAGGGTCTGATGTGTGTGAGGGTCTTATATGTGTGAGGTGTGTGTGTGAGGGTATGATGTGTGTGAGGGTCTGATATGTGTGAGGTGTGTGTGTGAGGGTCTGATGTGTGTGAGGGTCTGGTGTGTGTGAGGTGTGTGTGAGGGTCTGCTGTGTGTGAGGTGTGTGTGAGGGTCTGGTGTGTTTAAGGGTCTGGTGTGTGTGAGGTGTGTGTGAGGGTCTGGTGTGTGTGATGTGTGTGTGTGAGGGTCTGGTGTGTTTGAGGTGTGTGTGAGGGTCTGTGTGTGAGGGTCTGGTGTGTGTGAGGTGTGTGTGAGGGTCTGGTGTGTTTGAGGTGTGTTTAAGGGTCTGGTGTGTGTGAGGTGTGTGTGAGGTCTGGTGTGTGTGTGTGTGTGTGTGTGTGAGGTCTGGTGTGTTTGAGGTGTGTGAGGGGTCTGTGTGTGTGTGAGGTGTGTGTGAGGTCTGTGTGTGTGTGAGGTGTGTGTGAGGTGTGTGTGAGGGTCTGGTGTGTGGGAGGGTCTGGTGTGTGTGAGGTGTGTGTGAGGGTCTGGTGTGCGTGAGGTGTGTGTAAGGGTCTGGTGTGTGTGAGGTGTGTGTGTGAGGGTCTGATGTGTGTGAGGGTCTGATATGTGTGAGGTGTGTGTGAGGGTCTGATGTGTGTGAGGGTCTGATATGTGTGAGGTGTGTGTGAGGGTCTGGTGTGCGTGAGGGTCTGGTGTGTGTGAGGTGTGTGTGAGGGTCTGGTGTGTGTGAGGTGTGTGTGTGAGGGTCTGGTGTGCGTGAGGGTCTGGTGTGTGTGAGGGTCTGATATGTGTGAGGTGTGTGTGAGGGTCTGGTGTGCGTGAGGGTCTGGTGTGCGTGAGGTGTGTGTGAGGGTCTGATGTGTGTGAGGGTCTGATTGATGTGTGTGAGGTGTGTGTGAGGGTCTGGTGTGCGTGAGGGTCTGGTGTGCGTGAGGGTCTGGTGTGTGTGAGGTGTGTGTGAGGGTCTGGTGTGTGTGAGGGTCTGATATGTGTGAGGTGTGTGTGTGAGGGTCTGATGTGTGTGAGGGTCTGATATGTGTGAGGTGTGTGTGAGGGTCTGGTGTGCGTGAGGGTCTGGTGTGCGTGAGGGTCTGGTGTGTGTGAGGGTCTGGTGTGTGTGAGGTGTGTGTAAGGGTCTGGTGTGTGTGAGGTGTGTGTGAGGTGTGTGTGAGGGTCTGGTGTGTGTGAGGGTCTGGTGTGCGTGAGGTGTGTGTGAGGGTCTGTGTGTGTGCCCAGAGGTGTGTGTGTGTGAGGGTCTGATGTGTGTGAGAGTCTGATGTGTGTGAGGGTCTGATATGTGTGAGGTGTGTGTGAGGGTCTGGTGTGCGTGAGGTGTGTGTGAGGGTCTGGTGTGTGTGAGGTGTGTGTGTGTGTGGGTCTGGTGTGTGTGAGGGTCTGTGTGTGTGTGAGTGTGTGGTGTGTGTGAGGGTCTGTGTGTGTGAGGTGTGTGTGAGGGTCTTGTGTGTGTGGTGTGTGTGAGGTCTGTGTGTGTGTGAGGTCTGTGTGTGTGTGAGGGTGTGTGTGAGGGTCTGTGTGTGTGTGAGGTGTGTGTGTGGTCTGGTGTGTGTGAGGTGTCTGTGAGGGTCTTGTGTGTGTGAGGTGTGTGTGAGGGTGTGTGTGTGTGAGGGTGTGGTGTGTGTGAGGGTGTGTGAGAGGTCTGGTGTGCGTGAGGTGTGTGTGAGGGTCTGGTGTGTGTGAGGTCTGTGTGTGTGTGTGTGTGTGTGTGTGTGTGAGAGGTCTGGTGTGTGTGAGTGTGTGTGAGAGGTCTGGTGTGTGTGAGGTGTGTGTGTGAGGTGTGTGTGAGGGTCTGGTGTGTGTGAGGTGTGTGTGAGGTCTGGTGTGTGTGTGAGGTCTGTGTGTGTGTGAGGTGTGTGTGAGTGTGTGAGTGTGTGTGTGAGGTCTGGTGTGTGTGGGTCTGGTGTGTGTGAGGGTCTGTGTGTGTGAGTGTGTGTGAGGGTCTGGTGTGTGAGGTGTGTGTGTGAGGGTCTGGTGTGTGTGAGGGTCTGGTGTGTGTGAGGTGTGTGTGAGGGTCTGGTGTGTGTGAGGTGTGTGTGCGTGAGGTGTGTGTGTGAGGTGTGTGTGAGGTCTGGTGTGTGTGAGGTCTGTGTGTGTGAGGTGTGTGTGAGGGTCTGTGTGTGTGAGTGTGTGTGTGTCTGGTGTGTGTGAGGGTCTGTGTGTGTGTGGTGTGTGTGAGGTCTGGTGTGTGTGAGGTGTGTGTGAGGGTCTGTGTGTGTGAGGTGTGTGTGAGGTCTGGTGTGTGTGAGGTGTGTGGTGTGCGTGAGGTGTGTGTGAGGGTCTGGTGTGTGAGAGGTGTGTGTGAGGGTCTGATGTGTGTGAGGTGTGTGTGAGGGTCTGGTGTGTGAGGTGTGTGTGTGAGGTGGTGTGTGTGAGGGTCTGTGTGTGTGAGGTGTGTGTGGGTCTGGTGTGTGTGAGGTGTGTGTGAGGGTCTGGTGTGTGTGAGGGTCTGGTGTGTGTGAGGTGTGTGTGAGGTCTGGTGTGCGTGAGAGGTGTGTGTGAGGGTCTGGTGTGTGAGAGGTGTGTGTGAGGTCTGTGTGTGAGGTGTGTGTGTGAGGGTCTGGTGTGTGTGAGGGTCTGGTGTGTGTGAGGTGTGTGTGAGGGTCTGGTGTGTGAGAGGTGTCTGTGAGGGTCTTGTGTGTGTGAGGTGTGTGAGGGTCTGGGTGTGTGAGGGTCTGGTGTGTGTGAGGTGGTGTGGGTCTGTGTGAGGGTCTGTGTGTGCGTGAGGTGTGTGAGGGTCTGGTGTGTGTGAGGGTCTGGTGTGTGTGAGGGTCTGGTGTGTGTGAGGTGTGTGTGAGGGTCTGGTGTGTGTGAGGGTCTGGTGTGTGTGAGGGTCTGATGTGTGTGAGGTGTGTGTGAGGTGTGTGTGAGGGTCTGATGTGTGTGAGGTGTGTGTGAGGGTCTGGTGTGTGAGAGTCTGGTCTATCGTCTATCTATCTATCTATCTATCTATCTATCTATCTATCTAGGGTCTATGTGTGTGAGGTACCCTGAAATGTGTCTGATAAAACATAACTGTGAGTCTCTGCCAAAAGCATGACCTTTAACAGTAAATCTGTCCTGATATGGGTCTCGTCCTCCTGTGGATCTGCAGAGGCTATGAGATGTGAGATGTGATCTGCCTGAACACAAACCATTTTACAGCTCGATCTAACAGAACTGGGATATGCGGTCAGTCGGCGCATGGGGTTTCGCCCTGATTGTCCAGGACACACATTCGTCTAGATCACATCCGACCTGGAAACAGAAGAAACTAGAGACTGCAGAGTGAGAGTTTGCTTCTGTTTGTAACAAATCCCTGAGGAAATCGATAACCGTAGAAACCGCGTCTGCCATACAGCAAATCAAATTATAGCTAAAGCTCAAACTACAAGCAGTGATATTTATGTGCTCTGTCATTGATATGCTTTTATTTTATGTAGCTCTTAACCGTCTTAAAGACCCTGTTAGCATTGGCATTCTCCTGAGAAACATCCTCACACAAGCAGAGCTTCATAAACGTCTGGTCTTCTGAATGGAGACGGATAGTCACATCTGCTGCATGACGCCTATCCTCACGCTACCCTAACCACATCCATCTACAGTAAATCTACAGCCGGAAGAGATATCCCAGAGATCTCACGCTCTCACTGCATCCCAACGCAACGCTTTCTGGAATATCTGCAAAGGGTTTTCCCCAGAGAAGAGATCTGAGAAGGACAGTCCCTAAAAGAGCCAGATTACAGAGAAATCAATAACTGGTCATAATAACCAGCAAAGCAACACACACACAAAACTGCCCTTACAGTGCGCTGGGTTCGGCCAAAGATTACACAACTGATGTGTAAAGCCACCAAGCAGGGTTTGATTTGTTTTTAATATGTGACGTTTAGGGATGGATTTATCTCAAATAAATACAATGAAATAAAATAAATAATTAAATTAAATATAAAGGAAATAAAATACATAAAATAATTAAATAAATTAGACATTTAGGAGGATTGATCTCAAATAAAATATAAATTAAATAAAATAAAATAATGAAATAAATAAGACATTTAGGGATAGATTAATCTAAAATAAAATATAAATAAAATTAAATAAAATAAAATAATGAAATAAAATTTAATAAATAAATAAATAAAACATTTATCTCAAATAAAATATAAAAAATATAATGAAATAAAATAAAAATAAAATAAAATAAAATAATGAAATTAAATAAAAAATGAAATGTAAATGAAATAAAAAATTAAATAAAATATGACATTTAGGGACAGATTTAGCTAAAATAAAAAAATTAAATAAATAAAATAATTAAATGAAATGAAAGATGAAATAAAATAAAATAAAATATGACATTTAGGGACAGATTTAGCTAAAATAAATGAATAAAATAAATAAAATAATTAAATGAAATGAAATGAAATGAAGATGAAATAAATAAAATAAAAATATAAAAAATAATGAAATGTAAATGAAATAAAATAAATAAACATTTTCACAGCAGTGTCAGTGACTAGCTCTACAGAAAATATTAGAAAAGAGAGGAAATATATGTACAATTTGTGATTGAAAAACATATTTATAACAGTGTCAGTCCATGACCTGTACAAAAACATCACAAAATGAGAGAACATGTGTGTAAAATCTGTTCAAAAATAAAATGAAGTATTTTACAGCAGTGTGTCAGTCCGTGACCAGAAAACTACAGGAAACCCTTTCTGCCAAATCTAAACCTATCGTACTCATTATTTCCCAGACAAAACTGGGAAAACAAAGCAGAAAATACAGTGTAAACACGTCTCTTTCACAGTGATCCATTTAAGCATGCTAAAACTATATTGATTCGATTTGTTCATGTTTTTTTGTACTCAAGTTTCTACATCAAGCAGTTCAGGGTTTTATGCATCACTTCTAAAATCATGCAAACTCTGTTCGATGCAGCAGAAAAACCTGCAGCTCCCCTGGAAAACACACATCGACCAGCATGAAAAATGTCAGCATGCTTTTCGGACGGGGTCGATCGGGAGGTGGGGTCTGGCAGAAATGGGAAAGCCCTTACCAGGCAATAGTTCTGTCCTCCCTAATGGAGCCACCCATCCAAAACGGGAGAGAACGCTTCACATCCCACGATCCCGCTCGCATCCGCACAAACCGCAGTCCCCACTGCAGCACAGAGCGCTCTGCCTCGCTCACACACTCCC
>CM031948.1:30601384-30683884 GCA_018749465.1 Paracanthobrama guichenoti
GTTTTGGAGATGCCCTGACCCAGTCGCTCAAATCCTTACGCTTGCCCATTTTTCCTGCTTCTAACACATCAACTTTGAGGACAAAATGTTCACTTGCTGCCTAATATATCCCACCCACTAACAGGTGATGAAGAGATCATCAGTGTGATTCACCTCACCTGTCAGTGGTCATAATGTTATGCCTGATCAGTGTACATTGAATTAGCTAGTTAAAGTTATTCAAGTTTCAACTACTAAAAATATTTAAGTTGAGATTACATGATAATTTTAAGTTAAATGTATGATTAGCTTACTCAAACATTAAGTTAATAGTAATTAAAATGTTTAAGTATCTTATCTCAAGTACAAAATAAAAAACACAGTGTTGTGGGGGGAAAACTGCATAATTCTGTAGCAGGTTCAGTTGTTCTGCTCCCATGGGTCTCAACCCAAACACATTACCGGTTATGACCTGTGCCAGAGCCTCTCTCACTGACTGTTACATGATTTATACGCTCAAACAGAACGGCTATCCTGAGTCGGGTAGCTTTACGGCTGCGCTGGAGTGTTTGTGGGCATTACTGGTCCAATCAGGACGAGCTGGGGAACAATGACTGAAATGTCGCATACAGTGGGACATTCCCTAATTATGACAAGACAAACAAAGCCTATGTTCACACTGTCAGTCCAAACCCGAATGGAATCTGATCAAAAATGATTGACTGTTCACACTGTGTATCGCAACTGTTCAGATCCAATTTGTGTCTCTCTTGTTTTCCAGAATATCTGCATTATTTTCCAAGGCAATGACGTTGCACCAAAACCAACAACAGCAATGAGGAGGGGTTTGCAATAGAGTTGTTGTTTTATTTACAACATGACAACGCCTGGTCGGTCTCAAAACATGTCTCCGTTATACTGTCATTTTCTGCTCGACCGGCACTTGCTGACATGTTTATGTTTTACGTGATGTGAGAAAGTCACATAAACCACACTAAATCTGATCAGAGCGGTCAGACTGAAACAGATTTCCAGAATTTTTTTCAGGTATATCTAACAGTACACTCTAAAAAATGCTGGGTTAAAAACAACCCAAGTTGGGTTGAAAATGGACAGCGACTGGGATGTTTTAACCCAGGGATTGGGTTGTTTTAACCCAGCGATTGGGGTGTTTTAACCCAGCGACTGAGTTGTTTTAACCCTGCGATTGGGGTGTTTTAACCCAGCGACTGAGTTGTTTTAACCCAGCGACTGGGTTGTTTTAACCCAGGGACTGGGATGTTTTAACCCAGGGAGTGGGTTGTTTTAACCCAGCGATTGGGTTGCTTTAACCCAGAGATTGGGATGTTTTAACCCAGCGATTGGGATATTTTAACCCAGCGATTGGGATATTTTAACCCAGGGATTGGGCTGTTTTAAACCAGCGATTGGGATATTTTAACCCAGCGATTGGGATATTTTAACCCAGCGATTGGGTTGTTTTAACCCAGCGATTGGGATATTTTAACCCAGGGATTGGGTTGTTTTAACCCAGCGATTGGGTTGTTTTAACCCAGCGATTGGGATGTTTCTGTTTTTCTGCGATTTTCTGTTTTGTTGTCTGATCAGCAATCAGCTGCAGGTTTATTAGGCTGCTGTCCCTTTAAGACAAACACACAGACCTAATATAACGACACGTATCCGTTTTTTTTCTCAACTGCTTACGACACATAACGACTGTGTTTTTATTGGATACTCGCCGAGACAGGCATTTTGACTTCATTTTGCGTACGTGTGTCTGTTTAAGCTCAAAAGAAAATTAAGTCAGAAGACCCGTGCTGTGTTTTGTGTGCACACAATGAATCCAGCATTCAACGAGGCTAATCTGCAGCAAATCTTTTTTCCTTTTTTCCCACATTACCAATCCCAGATTTTCCAATTTTCTGTATTGTTTTGCAGGGGAAATCTGCAGAATTCTGTGGAACAGATTTAAACGAGAACAAGCTGAATTCTGCAGGCATGCATATTCATTAAATACTGCATAAATGTACATATTAAATTAAGGTTAACTATTGCATTACATTACATTAGTAGAAATAACTAACTCATGTTAAGTAAAGGTCAAATGAGTGTGTGTGTGTGTGTGTGTGCGCACAAAAACATTCAAGTTCCTCAGAGAAAGTGGAAACAATATGCCTTACATCCATCATCCTCACGAAGGCAATTACATTCGGTTCAGCTGGATTAATTGATATAATTTGTTTAGTTCACAAGCCTTTAGGCGGCAAATTTTCTGGATCAGACATCAAGACCTACCAGTTTGAAAAGTATCTGCAGTTCATAAAATATGCAAAAAAGAGGCAGAGGTGAATCTAATGACTTTTACACTGTAGCACAAATTAAAACCTTAATAGTTCATACTTTAAATCCATGATGATCAGTAATAAAAGTGATGCTTGCGTCAATCAGCACTACTAATAAAACATACAATATTGCTTCAGGCCCATAGGAAAGGCACTGATCAGGCAAAACGTTATGACCTAATATTATGTTAGTCCCCTTTTTGCTGACCCGTCGAGGCATGGACTCCTCTAGACCCCTGAAGGTGTGCTGTGGTATCTGGCACCAAGATGTTAGCAGCAGATCCTTTAAGTCCTGTAAGTTGCGAGGTGGGGCCTCCATGGATCGGACTTGTTTGCTCAGCACATCCCACAGATGCTCGATTGGATTGAGATCTGGGGAATTTGGAGGCCAATCAACACCTCAAACTCGTTGTTGAGCTCCTCAAACCATTCCTGAAGCATTTGTGCTTTGTGTCAGGAGCATTATCCTGCTGGAAGAGCCACAGCCACCAGGGAATACCGTTTCCATGAAAGGCTGTACATGGTCTCAACAATGCTTAGGTAGGTGGTACGTGTCAAAGGAACATCCACATGGATGGCAGGACCCAAGGTTTCCCAGCAGAACATTGCCCAAAGCATCACACTGCCTCCGCCGTCTCGCCTTCTTCCCATAGTGCATCCTGGTGCCATGTGTTCCCCAGGGAAGCCACGCACACACACCCGTCACAATTTGGCCCTTGTCAAACTCGCTCAAATCCTTACGCTTGCCTATTTTTCCTGCTTCTAACACATCAACTTTGAGGACAAAATGTTCACTTGCTGCCTAATATATCCCACCCACTAACAGGAGCCATGAGGAAGAGATCACTTCACCGGTCATAATGCCTGATCGGTGAATTTGAGATGATGGTATAATGCAGCAACGCTTCCAGGAATATATTCCATACAGTTATGTGTACTATAATTGCGTGTTTAGACAGATATGTAGTATCTCCTACTAAGCACAAAACATACTCTAAGCATGTAGACAGCAATGCTTTGCAAAGGCACAGTCCTGTTCTACACAATGTGTGGTTTGTGTTAATATAGCCACAGCAAACCTCAATACGCATGAGTTTCCTGTGTTTGTTATCCAGGTAACGAGCTATAAAAATGCTGACAGCATAACTAACTTGCATAACAAGACTCTCAGATCGTCGGCAGTGACAGCAAGAGAATCAGAAGGAAACGTATATGCAGAGAGAGCAGCGGCGGCTGGTGCTACGACGCGACGGGGCAGCAAAAGGGGGACCAACACAATATTAGGAAGTCATAATGTTATGCCTGATGTGTTTATATAAAGATGCACGGAGAGGTCTGGGACAGCCGTTGAATTATTGATCTTCCTGAAGTCTTTTCGCACACTCTCAAACCAGCATGTAAGCAGATGCCCATACATAATTATATTCAAAACTAACACACAAGTTCACTCAGCCTAGAAAATCATCTGAATATTTGATGTCCACGCAAACATGGGCCTTAAACTGCTGTGCTGGTGCAGAGCCGGAAACTAACAGCCGGACAGGTCAGGACGTTTGACAGGAAGAGGAATTCACTGAAATACAGCACACAGTCAGACAACAGAAACATCAACAGCTATCAGACCATGTGCCACACAACGTCCAAGACACGGTTTGAGAGCAAAAGAAATATTAATAATAGATAAAACAATACATAATATACATTAATTATTAAAATAGATATAATATCAAATATATTCAAATAATAAAAAAAAGCAAATTAAGTGTTCTTCCACCATAAAACGAAAGTTAATTTATTACATATAAATATTATAGTTATTACATTTAAAAATATATTATACACAATGAAGTGTACACAAATGTACAAAGGCTAAATGATAATTATAAATAAATATTACAAACCCGATTCCAAAAAAGTTGGGACACTGTACAAATTGTGAATAAAAAAGGAATGCAATAATTTACAAATCTCATAAACTTATATTTTATTCACAGTAGAATATAGATAACATATCAAATGTTGAAAGTGAGACATTTTGAAATGTCATGCCAAATATTGGCTCGTTCTGGATTTCATGAGAGCTACACATTCCAAAAAAGTTGGGACAGGGAGCAATAAGAGGCCGGAAAAGTTAAATGTGCATATAAGGAACAGCTGGAGGACCAATCTGGCAGAGGATCACCAATTCCCCCAATGCTGCGGCCAAACATACTGGAGCAATATCAGAAAGGAGTTTCTCAGAGAAACACTGCAAAAGAGTTTGAAGTTCTCATCATCTACAGTGCATAATATCATCCAAAGATTCAGAGAATCTGGAACAATCTCTGTGCGTAAGGGTCAAGGCCGGAAAACCATACTGGATGCCCGTGATCTCCGGCCCTTAGACGGCACTGCATCACATACAGGAATGCTACTGTAATGGAAATCACAACATGGGCTCAGGAATATTTCCAGAAAACATTGTCATGAACACAATCCACCGTTCCATTCGCCGCTGCCGGCTAAAACTCTACAGGTCAAAAAAGAAGCCATATCTAAACATGATCCAGAAGCGCAGGTGTTTGCTCTGGGCCAAGGCTCATTTAAAATGGACTGTGGCAAAGTGGAAAACTGTTCTGTGGTCAGACCAATCAAAATTTGAAGTTCTTTTTGGAAAACTGGGACGCCATGTCATCCGGACTAAAGAGGACAAGGACAACCCAAGTTGTTGTCAGCGCTCAGTTCAGAAGCCTGCATCTCTGATGGGATGGGGTTCATGAGTGCGTGTGGCATGGGCAGCTTACACATCTGGAAAGGCACCATCAATGCTGAAAGGGATATCCGAGTTCTAGAACAACATCTGCTCCCATCCAGACGTCGTCTCTTTCAGGGAAGACCATACATTTTCCAACATGACAATGCCAGACCACATCCTGCATCAATTACAACATCATGGCTGCATAGAAGAAGGATCCGGGGACTGAAATGGCCAGCCTGCAGTCCAGATCTTTCACCCATAGAAAACATTTGGTGCATCATAAAGAGGAAGATGCCACAAAGAAGACCTAAGACAGTTGAGCAACTAGAAGCCTGTATTAGACAAGAATGGGACAACATTCCTATTCCTAAACTTGAGCAGCTTGTCTCCTCAGTCCCCAGACGTTTGCAGACTGTTAGAAAAAGAAGAGGGGATGCCACACAGTGGGAAACATGGCCTTGTCCCAACTTTTTTGAGATGAACTTATTTTTCCCTTAAAATGATACATTTTCTCAGTTTAAACATTTGATATGTCATCTATGTTGTATTCTGAATAAAATATTGAAATTTGAAACTTCCACATCATTGTATTCTGTTTTTATTCACAATTTGTACAGTGTCCCAACGTTTTTGGAATCGGGTTTGTAATAATAGAAAAAATAGTAAATAATATACATTAATCATTAAAATAGAATGATTTTAACGACAACAAAATCGCCCGCCCGACGTCCAGGGGCTAATGTGTTTTCCAGTCGGGCTACCAAAACTACTCTCCGCCCTCCCTGACGGCTGTCTTCAATAGTGAAATAAAATCCCTTTCTTGATGTGCGTTGTTCACTCTCTTGACTGGTTATTTGAAGGAAAAATATGATCGTAGAAGTTTTGATCATGCTGATTTGACCGCTGATCGATTTCACACCGCACGCGCAGAAGCTGTGCGTATGAGAGCGGGAGCAGCGCGCGGCTGAACCGCTGCGCTTGTGTACGATAGAGAGCAGTGTCGTCCATTCTGTCGCCCTTCCCACTGTTCTCCGACCCCTGTCTGTCGCGTGCTTTGATTTAGGATGGCCAGCATTTATCTGCTGTGAATGCGACCATGTTCCCCTCTGTCCCAAACATACATAACATGCTGAATACAGGTAGTTTAAGTGATAAAGGTAACCTTAAAGTTAAGATATGCCTCTAGTTTTAATCATTTATGAGTGTTGAGTTATGAGTGTGTGTGTGTGTGTGTGTGTGTGTGTGTGTGTGTGTGTGTGTGTGTGTGTGTGTGTGTGTGTGTGTGTGTGTGTGTGTGTGTGTGTGAATGTGTGTGTGTGTGTGTTTGTGTGTGTGTGTGTGTGTGTGTGTGTGTGTGTGTGTGTGTGAATGTGTGTGTGTGTGTGTGTGTGTGTGTGTGTGTGTGTGTGTGTGTGTGTGTGTGTGTGTGTGTGAGATGTGTGTGTGTGTGTGTGTGTGTTTGTGTGTGTGTGAATGTGTGTGTGTGTGTGTGTGTGTGTGTGTGTGTGTGTGTGTGTGTGTGTGTGTGTGTGTGTGTGTGTGTGTGTGAGAATGAGTGTGTGTGTGTGTGTGAGAATGAGTGTGTGTGTGTGTGTGTGAATGTGTGTGTGTCTGATTTACACCGGTATTTCAGTTCTGCTGATCCAAATATATGTGTTTTTGTTTTTGATTTGATTTTCTACATAAAAATGCTCTTTTTTTTTATTTGGGCTAGTTAAATTCTTTTCGGGCTACCAAAATCTCAAGAGTCCCTGCCCGAAGGGCTACCAGGCATTTAGAAATGTTGTGATCTCTGCAAATAATAAAACACAAATTAAGTGTTATTCCACCATAAAATGATATAAATATTATAAATATAAATAGTTATTAAATCAAAAATATATTATGATGTATACACAAAACAAAATGTACTATTAAAAGAGAAAACTACAGCAATTTAATTCAACTTCCTTATATTTAAATTCGAGCCATAGTTCTACATCCTGTTCAAAACATTCATTTAAATGAGAACTGCTGTTCTTAACTCTGGACTTCAGTACGGGCTTCTCTCTGATGTGATTTCTCTCTCTCTCTCTGTCTGTCTCTCTCTCTCTCTGTCTCTCTCTCTCTCTCTCTCTCTCTCTCTCTCTCTCTCTCTCTCTCTCTCTGTCTCTCTCTGTCTCTCTCTCTCTCTCTCTCTCTCCCTCTCTCTCCTGCAAGTAATGCTGCAATGCAGGGGTTTATCCAGAAATATAAAGCTAGAGGGCGCATTGAGCGAGTGATTCACCCACCGGCTTGCTCACTCTCACACACACACACACACACACACACACACACACACACACACACACACACACACACACACACACACACACACACACACACACACACACACACACACACACACACACACACACACACACACACACACACACACACACACACACACACACACACACACACACACACACACACAGACACACACACACACACACACACACACACACACACACACACAGACACACACACAGACACACAGACACACACACACACACACACACACACACACACACACACACACACACACACACACACACACACACACACACACACACACACACACACACACACACACACACACACACACACACACACACACACACACACACACACACACACACACACACACACACACACACACACACACACACACACACACACACAGGTAAGCAGAAGTCCGTTGCATTAAATGTGGGATGTTCCTATTTGATATCGCTGACTTCTGGCAATGTACACCGCAGAAATAATTGTTCTAATCAGTACTTTTTGACTTGTTTTCCAGGAAAAATATCCAAACAACCCTATATCACTGGAAATAGAGTATTGAGTACTCCTACTGAAACAGGAAACTGAGTCTGTTTTCCTGATTAATAAAAAGACAGTTAATTTGATAAATTCCTAGTTTTTACGTGTCGTCACACGCTTATAGGAACGCTCACTTGGAGGGCAAAACAAGGCTTTCCTCCGTTACCCGCCAGTCATTTTTACCAGGTTTGTAGTCAGTATTAATAAAGTAAGACAGTGATATTAAAATACCAAATTCAATATACACCGTATTGATGATGCATACTTTATACAGGAAAGCAGATGAATGTTTGTATTATTAATGCAATGATGCAACAGATGAATATTAATGCAACATGTGTTTTCCCCATCGAAACCAACCCATTATAAAGAAAACGCGTTGCGTTCATAACCTTACAGATCAAGAACTTTTGACCGGCGGTGTAGATGGAATATGAAGTATAAAGAAATGTAAAGAAGTGCATTTAACAATCATTACTTAAATGAAGCACAGATCTGCCACACTCTCTAAGGTCATTTCCAGATTAATACTCATCTAATCAATTTCACTCTTCAAGCTGAATATGGTGTAGCATCACATGCCCTCTAAAACAGGGGGAATGGATGTCAAAAGCCGTGCAAGTTTCCATTATGAGTCAGCATGTGAAGGTCTGGGTGACGTTTCCTTACTCTGGACAGAAACTTGAGTGTGTATGAAAGGCTGCAGAGCTTCACTGATACCCTGCGTTAGCATCTGTCACGCTGCACCGGACACAGGCGCTGTTCCTCAATCAAAGCAGTTGCCATCAATAAACTTCATCTGAGGTTCAGCCACGGGACTGTCCTGTTACAATCTCATATAAATGATGAGGAATCACTTCAATTTAAATAAATAAATAGATCAATAAATCTGTTTACTTAATAAAACGTGCATTTAATTCATTATTAATAATTATAAAAACCTTAACATACAGTAGTGACCAAAAGTGATTGGGATATTTGTTTTTAATTCAATTAAACCATCAAAATATGAAAAAAAAAAGAAAAAAAAAAATATCAGAACAAGCTGTTTGCAGTTTCTATGCAATGTGACATCGCATATGCCCTCCTCCACATATACTCCACCCTATTAGCATAGACCCCGCCCACGACAGCTGACAGACCACACCCCAACTGCTGACAGACTCCACCCTTTTAGCATAGACCCCGCCCCTGACTGCTGACAGACTCCGCCCTATTAGTATAGACCCTGCCCACAACTGCCGACAGACTCCAACTTACTAGCATAGACCCCGCCCATGACTGCTGACAGACTCTGCCTTATTAGCATAGACCCCACCCATGACTGCTGATAGACTCCGCCCTATTAGCATAGACCCCACCCATGACTGCTGACAGACTCCGCCCTATTAGCATAGACCACACCCACAACTGCTGACAAACTCCACCCTATTAGCATAGACCCCACCCACGACTGCTGACAGACCAGTCCGCCATGTTTATCTCCTCGCCAGAGCATTCAAGGAAGAAATGTGTTCTTATTAAAGCTACTAAAGTTATTCAGTTGAGAGCAGTGAGTGATTTTCTGTTTGAATGATATTACAGCAGTAGGTACTGTATATTACGCTACTGTCACTTTAATACACAGATCTAATACACACGTGATTTATTTACGTTCACCGACTGTGTTTATGTGAACTGTGTGTTTTTGACATAACCGACTGTATATTTGACAGTTTAAGCACGATAAGACGTGAAACAGAACTCACAGGACGCTCTGTCTGACACACAGCTTTCTGTGCACGTGCTGCATGTGTGTGTGTGTGTGTGTGTGTGTGTGTGTGTGTGTGTGTGTGTGTGTGTGTGTGTGTGTGTGTGTGCTCAGAAAACCATATATCAGAAGTTTAGACTGTTATGGCTTTAAAACACATGCAGATCATAAACTCTCATGATGATGAAGAACTGCAATGTCACGTGAGTGTGATGGAGATGATAATGAAAGCCAAACAGATGTTTTAGTGTTTGGCAGAGTATCAGAGGCATGAGCCGTACAGGCTCCACCCTCTTTTGGGAAAGGGGGGGCCGAGCAGCAGCTCATTTGCATTTAAAGATACAGGTTTTTTCTTCCACTCAAAAATGGGCATTTAGAACATGTTATAATAAATGATCTGTGGGGTATTTGGAGCTGAAACTTCACACACACATTCTGGGGACACATGAGAGTCACTTGTAAAGAGTCATAATAGGTGCCCTTTAAGGTAAATTATTTAGCAAAAAAGGGCAAACTACAGTTGTTTTATTTTACTTTGCAAAAAAAAAAAAAATGCATAGAAAAACAAAACGCTGACAGGAGAAAGCATGCATTGACTACAACATAATTATTAATATTTCATTGGTTCTGTCTTGTTTTTTCATGTGTTCATACTTTCTTTGTATGACAGCCTGGTCAAAAAAATATGTCTGAACAATTTGGCTTGTTTCATCACAAATAAAACGATCGACTCCAGGCACAACTACGCAATATGCATCATTAAGCAAACATCATTTATTATTTCTCTCCTTTGATTATGGGGTGGATGTTGTGAAAGCTCGCTGTGTAATCACGACACACTCTTCCTCAGACGGATTGGCCCGAGCCCATGTGGTCTAATTAACCACACGATCAATAATAAGCCTATTTCAATTACTCTTCAGCCTAAAGATGCTTTACGGAGCAAACCAGGACATATCAAACTGTGGCGTGTCTTTGATAAATATCCTTTTAATAAATACTTTGTCAGATGCAAGCACGCTCTTAATTACATGAGAACGTCCCACTTTTATGCATTTTACAAACTTTCGAACATCTATAAGAGTCTGGTTTCTTCCTCCATCTTCAGAATGGAACTATAGTACAGTCGTCCATTACCTAATGGAGGGGTCTGAGAGCTCTCGGAGTTCATCAGAAAGATCTTCATCTGTGTCTGAAGATGAACGAAGCTCTGACGGGTTTGGAACGACATGAGGGAGAGGAGCTAACGACAGAATTTACATTTTTTGGAATTTACATTTTTTCCTTTAATACAGAGATATTTCTTATATTATATTATATTTTATTAAACAAAGAGCTGTACAATGACATGTTATTGCATAATTTGAGTATATACAAATGTTAAACTGTAATTTCAATGTCCAACAAAGCATGTCAGCTGAGCCAACTACTTTCTGGTAATTCTGAGGCTCTTAACACCAAACAAATTATAATATGTAAAACTCATAAATAGGTCATAGTCTTTTCCACGGGCTGTCATTTTATGTGGCTGTCACTTTAAGGCAGGGGATTGCTAGGTGGTTACCTACTGGCCCAAGTAAAAAAAAAGAAAAATAATCTTTTTTTGCCATAAATAACTGCATAAATGAAAGCAATCTGTTCATAAACACTCAAAACACGTCTGGCCAGTTGCAGACCCACTGTGCAGTTATTCTGATTGATAACGAAATCCATTTCCAAGAAGACTGCAGAGCCGCTGAAGGAAACAGATACGCCTTTGGGAGAAGGTAACCTGTGCGTCATTCTGTCTGAAAAACAACTTTTGGGCCAGCATTACATTTGCATTTGATAGCATCAGAGTGAGCCTTACATTTAAAGGGATAGTACTGACAATAATGAAAATTCTGTGATGACTTTCTTCTATGGAATAATCCTTGGTTGCACCATATTTAAAGAGGCTATATGCAGAATTCAGAAACCCTTGTTATTAGCGACACCGGTGGCCGTTCAGTGAACTGCAGCAGGGACTTATTAACATGATTCAAGGCCCTAATATAATATTTCTTTTTCATTCTCCGTATAGAAGTAAAAAGAAGTCGGAAATACCGATTCACGCTGCTGAGAGCGACGGTTAAATGAATATGTAATCATGTGCTGCATGTTTTCCTCTCAATAACACAATAAACACAACAAAATACCAGCGGTTCAGAAAGCATCTGATCATAGAGAGGTGGATACGTGTGAACCAAGCGGCTCCTCCCCCAGTTTCTGTTGAAGCCAATACAGAAGTGACTTAAACTGCAGTTCATGGACTGGCCACTAGAGACAGGCTCCAGAAGGGAGCAGAATCTCATTGAGCCTCATGTTAAAATGCCCAACTTTACAGCAGAATAAAACACGTTTACAGCCTGGGACAAACTGTGGTTTTGGTCTATACGGCTAATGACAACTGTGAGGGGGGTGAATATTTTTATAACTCATTCATTTACATTAAAGCCTTAAAGTTCTGAATAATTAAGGGCATGGCCACTTTGAGTGACAGGTGGATAGCCATTTATCTGCTGCCTGTTAGTCATCACGTCACCTCAGCTCCGCCCACATCGCGCCTCTTTGCTCATTTTCTGTTATCCGAGAGTGAGGTGCGATGACGCGCAACAGCCAGCTCGATCCTGCTTTACGCTTCAAAACTGCTCTTCAGAATCCTATGGGTGACGTCACGGACCCTACGTCCATTTTTTTTACAGTCTATGGTGTGAACCAGACTCACCGGCATAATGACGACAGAATTACACTGTTATGATAAAGTATATTTGAGACTGTATAGATCTGGCTATTATTGTATAATCCCTTTTCTTTGACACATTGGCATTGCAGTGCAGAATGGCTCTACATCCTGAACACTGTATAAGCATTAGTTTCATGTTAATGGTCATGAACGCATTGTTTCATAATCTATCCTGGGGTACACTTATACACTAATTTTTCGTACCATGATTTTAGCCTCTGATTTGAATGCTCTGTTTGAAGGGCCATGTCTGCTTTGAGACTTAATTGTAAACGCCCACTGCTGTGATTGGCTGCTGTGAGACTCCACTGTAAACGCCCACTGCTGTGAGACTTCAGTGTAAACGCCCACTGCTGTGAGACTTCAGTGTAAACGCCCACTGCTGTGATTGGCTGCTGTGAGACTCCACTGTAAACGCCCACTGCTGTGAGACTTCATTGTAAACGCCCACTGGTGTGATTGGCTGCTGTGAGATTTCAGTGTAAACGCCCACTGCTGTGATTGGCTGCTGTGAGACTCCACTGTAAACGCCCACTGCTGTGATTGGCTGCTGTGATACTTCATTGTAAACGCCCACTGGTGTGATTGGCTGCTGTGAGACTTCAGTGTAAACGCCCACTGCTGTGATACTCCACTGTAAACGCCCACTGCTGTGATTGGCTGCTATGAGACTTCAGTGTAAATGCCCACTGCTGTGATTGGCTGCTGTGAGACTTCAGTGTAAACACCCACTGCTGTGATTGGCTGCTGTGATACTTCATTGTAAACGCCCACTGGTGTGATTGGCTGCTGTGAGACTTCAGTGTAAATGCCCACTGCTGTGATACTCCACTGTAAACGCCCACTGCTGTGATTGGCTGCTGTGAGACTTCAGTGTAAACGCCCACTGCTGTGATTGGCTGCTGTGAGACTTCAGTGTAAACGCCCACTGGTGTGATTGGCTGCTGTGAGACTTCAGTGTAAACGCCCACTGCTGTGATACTCCACTGTAAACGCCCACTGCTGTGATTGGCTGCTGTGAGACTTCAGTGAAAACGCCCACTGCTGTGATTGGCTGCTGTGAGACTTCAGTGTAAACGCCCACTGCGTGATTGGCTGCTGACAGACTACAGTGTAAACGCCCACTGCTGTGATTGGCTGCTGTGAGACTACAGTGTAAACGCCCACTGCTGTGATTGGCTGCTGTGAGACTTCAGTGTAAACGCCCACTGCTGTGATTTGGCTGCTGTGAGACTTCATTGTAAACGCCCACTGCTGTGATTGGCTGCTGTGAGACTTCAATGTAAACGCCCACTGCTGTGATTGGCACAATGATTATTTTTATCCTACTAAGAGAAACAATGAGAAGTTGACCGTTAATGTTATTTTTAGTCCAGTGATCCTGTATCAGTCTTCTCTCCTCATCATCTCACTAACACACCAGTAGGCGGGGCCAAATCTGCACTGATGAAGTAGGCGTTGATCTTCTTCTGCAGAGGCGGTCTTTCACTGATCTATGACATCATCAATAGGCACATTCAACAATGAGTCGTTCTCTGGGCTTGGTTACAATAAAAGCTGTTTTTGGACTAACAAGGACGTTTTGAAACTTACAGGATATTCTTATAATATGATGACCTCTTATATGTCAAAAGCTCAAAGACAATTTGATTACTCAGTTCATGACCCCTTTAAAAGTGAAAATAACGTGATCTAGGACCTTTATATAGTGTGTGCCATTGTAAAGATTGTCCCTCACAGCCTCGTTTTCATCCGTGTTAAATTCAATATAGTGTCTAACCTGACTGACATCTATACAAAAGGAGAAATTCTGCACACAATTTTCCACACAATTACAATAAATGGCATCCGAAGTTTTCAAGCTTCAAAAAGGACTATAAATATAGTCCATAAGAGCTTTCTGAAGCCAGACAATACAGTGTTAGTTTAAGTAGAAGTACTAAAATTACCTAATTCAAAATATTAATATCATAATAGTATATAAATAATACTAAAACAACAGAATATCTACTTCTGTGTTCTACAGAATTAAAGGTTTGAAACAATGTGTGAGCAATTGATAGATTTGTAATTTTTGGGTGAACTATCCCTTTATGAAACTAATCAAATACATATATCACGTTCACAAGGGTTCCACAGTCAAATCAAGAGGTTATTGTGTCTTCATTTCTCATTGGAGACGTAAAGACAGTGGTCCTTTCAGAGGGTGAAAATTACCGATGATGCCATTAAAAGTTATGGGGTCATTTTCAGCAATTTTCCTCTTATCTGACTTGTCATTTTCAGGGCGTTTCGCCGCCATTGTCTCCTGTCAGCTCCGATCTGCACGTTTATCCGAACCTGACGACTGCAGCACAGGCAATTTCAACTCGCTGCTGCATTTCTAACACATTGCAGTGGCAGTGTAAACCTGATATCACTGATGCCCTTGTCAAAATGTTGGCATGTTGGTGGAAAAGTACAAAAGGACAGGTTCTGGTGGAGAGATGTGGGCATGGCGAGCAGAAAAGCAGTTTGTTTTTTAAGATAACATGCATATATATTATTAATCAGTAGATTTAATTGAGTTATATGTCAAATTATTCACAACTATCATTGTTTGCTGAGAAAATTTTCAAATGGCATTATTTATGTTTCATATACGTGTATATTTTATGTTATAGATGTATATGTTGCGATATGTCAAATGGCGGTCACGATCAGTGGTAAAAGACATGTTTGAAAGACTACAACAAACAACAGCTCACACTGACACAGGACTAACACTGAACAAATCAAAAATACAGCTGATAGCAGCAAGTGTATCTGTTTATGAACAGGAAACCCCTTAAGGGTAACAGGCACGCGTCAAGCTTTCCAGCACATGCTGTGAACAAGTGAGTCAGCAGTTCTTCAGTAAAGCCATAAGAGCAAATTAGCTGCAGTGCTACACAGAAAGTACACTCGTTTCAGCTGCTCTGACAGATCCGTTCAGACGAGCGCGAGCTGAGAGACGGCGAGCGCCTGCGGAGGGAGTCACGGCCTCGCGGTGAGGGAGCGGCTCTCTTTAACGAGGCTGTTCTCTCCTCCGCAGTGCCTTTCTCTCCCCCGCGAAGGTCGAACAAATTAGGCCAGTCAGAAACTCTGGCCCACATCTACACTCTCTAAAGGCGCTTTCACTCGACTCGCGTCACGGTTTCAACACAAGTGTGCCGCTTTGACCTGCACATGAGCGTGAGAGATACAGTGACAGAAGGGCGATTTTACGGTTTATTAATTCATCTGTGTATAATATGATGATCCTTTTCTATCTAGCAGATAGACTCTTCTATCCTGTTTTGTTTTGGGTATTCTATTCAAAGCCTGACTGAAAAAGTGTTGTTATTGTTCACTAAATCTGCTCTTACTGTGCGTTCACACCAGACGCGACTTAAGCAAATAAATTGCGCTATTCGCGCATAGTTGGATGCTTGAACATTTTGAGTTTACTCACTTCATTCACGTGTGACATTCACTTTAAACAGACGTGAATTCGCGTCATGTGAGGGGCTTCTGCCAGCGGCTCGTCTCATGTGAAATGGCTGACATGGATTGTTTTAATATACGGCGAATAAGCTCAATTTGCCGGCTTTAGCTAGCTTGTAATCTCAATATGTATAGCTCAAATTGAGTAAAGAGCGTTTTTTTAAAACTTAACAGATTGTCTGAACTCCTCACTCACTTTCTTCTAAGCAAGATCCCTTTTATCCCTGTTTCTATAAAGTATGAAGATGTATCGTACAGCTCCGGGGATCCACATATGATTTTGTCCTCATTGTTGTCACTACTAGAGCAAGCTAGTATTGGTTAACGTTAAGTTCAGATTTTTCAAGTTGCCTGAAACATTGAATTCGTGCCACGTCATTCACGCGAATTGCGTCATTTGCGCCGCCTCATATGTGCGAATCGCGCCACAGAATGTCTATTCGCGTCTTTGCATTGACTTGACATGTAAATCACTCACGCTTAACGCTTCATTCGTGTCTGGTGTGAACGCACCATTAGGGCGTGTCTGAATCCACTTTTGCTAGTTTAACAACGTAAAAACCGGTCAGCGCGCCGACGCATGGTCCAATAGGGTTGTCCTTCGTCTCTTAATGAGTCATGGGTGTGTTTTGGGCGTAACGTGCAATAAGCCAATCAGAGTCTTATCTCCCTTTCCCTTTAAAAGCCAGTTGTGCTCGCACCATGAGCAGATTCAATATTTACATGTGAGCGGAAAGACTGAACGCTTCTCCAGAGAGGAATCCTTTTATATTTAAATACTATAAAAAATTAAATAATACTTCATCTTATAAGATCAAATATTTTGTATTCAAACCTGATGGCTGATTATGACATCCAGCGGTGAACATAATTAATGTAGCAATTATGACTGTATTCATGTGATAAATGAAGCAGTAACAGACACTTGTGATCGGGCGTTACAAACAGTGACGCAGTGGTGTAGGTAGAATTTTATTTTTGGTCGGGCCTGGGCAAAAGTGAGCGGGCACTTTCACGCGGGGGTGGGGGTGGATATTGTGCGGGGGTTGGGGCATACATGTGCCACCCACAAATTACGCCTACGCTTTCAGGTAAAATAACAGACAGACTCAATATTCAGGTAATTTCAATCTTATTTTCTTTGATCCTATTGAATAAATCGTAGAACACACTACCAACGTCACTACCCAGTCAGTGTCACTGTCAACATAACCCAAAACTGTAGCTACAACCTGTCCCATACAAAACATGAGCAGCAGTTACAACAGACGTTAGACACTTTATTTCCACTTTTCGAATATTTTCTTCATTTTTATTGAAAATAAACGCCTTTCCAATCTGATGTGATGGGAAAAGGAAGTAGAGCAAGTTCGGCAAAAGGCGGATTCGAACCTCGGGTCGTATTGCGTCAAAACTTAATGCCACGCACCTTACCCCTGCACTATCACTACTGACAGTACCTTACTGTGTTCGCAGCTTTACAGAATGAACCTGCACTTGACACTGAAAAGTCTTAGCGTTACTTGCAGGCTGATGGATGGGTTCTCTCAATGCGAGTTTTTAAAAGTCCTTTTTATATAATTTTGCATCGCTCCTGTTTATCTATCACACAACTGCAAATTATAGGCTAAGTGAATAGGCAAACACACTCCATGAACTCACAGGCGCGACATGCATGTCTGTCAATCAAACACAGCTGTCAATCAAACTCATCAAGCATTATGCAAAAACCAAAGACTGTAAAAAAACACATTTTATTTATTTTAGTATTTGAGATGTTATAATAATTTGGTAATTACATTAAAATAATTTAAACTGTTATTTAACAAATATTATATTTGTATAATAAACTGGGCGGGGGCTACTCATCATAGTGGGCGGGCCTGTGCCCATCAGGCCCCTCCCACTGGCCACGCCCCTGCACCTTAGGCTCCAGGCGTGACCTCGTGAGTGACACTCGGGCTGCGTCCGAAATCACACACTACTATATAGTAGCCGAAAAAACTATGTGACAAAAGAAGCATGTCAGAATTCATAATACTCATAAAAGAGTCGGATGACCTACTACTTCTGCTGAGATTCTGAAGTGTGCATATGATGGACACTTTACTATCCCCCATGAGGCCTTGGGAGAGGATTTGTGAATGACAGTGATGTAACCAACGCTAGGTCACATGACTATGACATCATGGCGGATGTAGTACATCCAGATTGCATTCATACTACACACACTCATACTATATAGAGCGGCTTTTTTAACTTGAGAGAATGCGATTTGGGACGCAGCCATGCATTTAAACAACTGTGACACACATGTCAGGTGCTCACTCTTTATTTCTCTCACAGGCACCTAAAATAGTTTGATCGGAGTTCACAGAAAGAGCTACGTTTTCCCTGGCCCAAACCGGATACGGAGATCCAAACGATCCGAATCTAGGTCACCCCAGAAAACGTCCGACCCACTGAGGAACAAGCACATTGACTAATCACCTGGCATTTGTGTGCTCTATCTTTAGCGCCAAATAAACCTGCAGTACTTCAGAATACAAATCTGCTGCATTTGTACACAACAGACGGGATAGTTTCCTGAGGAAATGCATTGCTGTACAGTTGCTTACACGTGATATTCTGGCATAACATTATGACCACCCCCCTAATATTGTGTTGGTCCCCCTTTTGCTGACCCATCGAGGCTTGGACTCCACTAGACCCCTGAAGGTGTGCTGTGGTATCTGGCACCAAGATGTTAGCAGCAGATCCTTTAAGTCCTGTAAGTTGTGAGGTGGGGCTCGATTGGATTGAGATCTGGGGAATTTGGAGGCCAATCAACACCTCAAACTCGTTGGTGTGCTCCTCAAACCATTCCTGAAGCATTTATGCTTTGTGTCAGGAGCATTATCCTGCTGGAAGAGCCACAGCCACCAGGGAATACCGTTTCCATGAAAGGCTGTACATGGTCTGCAACAGTGCTTAGGTAGGAGGTACGTGTCAAAGTAACATCCACATGGATGGCAGGACCCAAGGTTTCCCAGCAGAACATTGCCCAAAGCATCACACTGCCTCCGCCGGCTTGCCTTCTTCCCATAGTGCATCCTGATGCCATGTGTTCCCCAGGGAAGCCACGCACACACACCCGGCCATCCACGTGATGTAAAAGAACACATGATTCATCAGACCAGGCCACCTTCTTCCATTGCTCCGTGGTCCAGTTCTGATGCTCACGTGCCACTGTTGGTGCTTTCCGGCTCCCCACGTGCATCAATGAGCCTTGGCCGCCCATGACCCTGTGTCCGGTTCACCACTGTTCCTTCCTTGGAGCACTTTTGATAGATCCTGACCACTGCAGACCGGGAACACCCCACAAGAGCTGCAGTTTTGGAGATGCTCTGACCCAGTCGCTCAAATCCTTACGCTTGCCCATTTTTCCAGCTTCTAACACATCAACTTTGAGGACAAAATGTTCACTTGCTGCCTAATATATCCCACCCACTAACAGGTGATGAAGAGATCATCGGTGTGATTCACTTCACCGGTGTATTTCACCCTTTTGTAAGTTCTAGTGCTTATCAAGTACAGCTTTTCAAGTGCATTGCAAAAGCCTCTAAACAACTGATCTTAAACTAGCTTTTCCTTTCACAAAAGCCTGAGGATGCAAAAGAAAACGATGACTTCTGTGAAGGCCACGCTGCTGTTATGGGTCCCTAATGACAGAGCACCAGGAGGGGGCAGCAGAGCAGTGTAATTGGTCTATTACAGCATCAGAATATATGAACTCACTCTCTACAGCCTGTGGTTCTAGCTGGTAATTTGATCATGCAGTAGTACGGATCATCGATCATTCATTAATGAGCCGATGCCGAATCGAGACGCAGTGCTAAACCTGTCTGCAGCAGGCGCCACTTTTAGGTTGTAACATTTAAAAATGTCTGATTGTGAATCCAACTCACATATTATGAAAATGAAATAAATACGGTACTATTTTATACCATAATAAGCACTGAATGATCCATTAAGCTGCGGTAGGAAATGAGAATAACAAAGTGTTTTTAATTAAGTACACCATATTGTTCCTCACTTATCATGCAAAGAGTTCTGGCCTCACATCTGATGTGAGCTTTAATTACATTACTGAAGTTTTTCCATTACTCGTTCAGCTAGCATGTTGAGGAGCTCGGTGTGCATGCACAATATAACTCATCCATCAGAGACGTTCAGGGCTCTCGGGGGACGCCGTTGAGCAGCTGCACTGGTATTGATCAGCTTGTGCTATATACGATCAGAACTGATTGGTTGGATGTGCTTTAGTTGCTCTGTTCACAATTCAGAATAAAATCATGAATATGAATGATTCTGAATGTAATGTTTGTGTTTTTAGTATACGTTAGTCTTACTGTTATCTACACCGATCAGGAATAACATTACGACCACATTCCTAATATTGTGTTGATCCCCCTTTTGCTGACCCGTCGACTCTACTAGACCCCTGAAGGTGTGCTGTGGTATCTGGCACCAAGATGTTAGTAGCAGATCCTGTAAGATGCGAGGTGGGGCCTCCATGGATCGGAGTTGATTGTTCAGCACATCCCACAGATGCTCGGCTTGTATTACTCTCTCATATGGTCATTGTACAGCAACAGTATTGTTTGAAAGGGATGAACACACTCTCTCTCTAACACACACGCACAAACACAATCAAGCAACATATACTTCAGCTCCGGTTGTCTTTGTCAGTAGAGTGTAGAAGAGCTTTCTGAGTAATGCTCGTGTGTGTGTGTGTGTGTGTGTGTCTCGGGGGGGATGGACACACACTGCACCAGTAGTGCGGCGAGCAGCAGTCTGCATGTGTTAGCCTGAGGCGCTGTGGCCCACAGTCATCCACCACACCAGCACCGCTGCCTCACCTGACAGGCTTTCGCTGTAAAATTGTGTTATTGCAAATACAACATGGGACGCTTTAAAAGAATGCATGCATAATTTAAATTGTGCACAAACATGCAGAAGAGATTATGAAATTAGCACAAGGCTAAATTCCATTGGAGTTATTTTACATGACAATAGATTTCACTTTTGACTTTACTAACAAAAACAGCATTCAGAAAGCCTATCCATCGGATGACTTTCATCAAGAAGAGAAGTCCCGCCTTCTATATGTAACTGACCAATCCTGTCATCCGCCAAATTTTTACATCAAATTTAGCTCTTTTTAAATGCAGTCTATGGACTTTCTGTGTGTTTGGTATGGAAGCTTGTCTCCGCCACACAATAAAAAAAAATAAAAAGGCAATTCTGACTTTATATCACTCAAATCAATCAAATCCAACTTTACATCACTCAATTCTGACTTTACATCACTCAATTCTGACTTTACATCACTCAATTCTGACTTTTATCATCACTCAATTCTGACTTTATATCACTCAATTCTGACTTTATATCACTCAATTCTGACTTTATATCACTCAATTCAGACTTTATATCACTCAATTCTGACTTTACATCACTCAATTCAGACTTTACATCTCTCAATTCTGACTTTATATCACTCAATTCAGACTTTATATCTCTCAATTCTGACTTTATATCAATCAATTCTGACTTTATATCTCTCAATTCTGACTTTATATCTCTCAATTCAGACTTTATATCTCTCAATTCTGACTTTATATCACACAATTCTGACTTTATATCTCTCAATTCTGACTTTATATCTCTCAATTCTGACTTTATATCACTTTATATCACTCAATTCTGACTTTTATATCTGACTTTATATCACTCAATTCTGACTTTATATCTCTCAATTCTGACTTTATATCTCTCAATTCTGACTTTATATCTCTCAATTCTGACTTTATATCTCTCAATTCTGACTTTATATCACTCAATTCTGACTTTATATCACTATTCTGACTTTATATCACTCAATTCTGACTTTATATCACTCAATTCTGACTTTATATCTCTCAATTCTGACTTTATATCTCTCAATTCTGACTTTATATCTCTCAATTCTGACTTTATATCACACAATTCTGACTTTATATCTCTCAATTCTGACTTTATATCTCTCAATTCTGACTTTATATCTCTCTGACTTTATTCTGACTCAATTATCACTTTATTCTGACTTTATATCACTCAATTCTGACTTTATATCACTCAATTCTGACTTTATATCACTCAATTCTGACTTTATATCACTCAATTCTGACTTTATATATCACTCAATTCTGACTTTATATCACTCAATTCTGACTTTATATCTCTCAATTCTGACTTTATATCACTCAATTCTGACTTTATATCTCTCAATTCTGACTTTATATCTCTCAATTCTGACTTTATATCACTCAATTCTGACTTTATATCTCTCAATTCTGACTTTATATCACTCAATTCTGACTTTATATCTCTCAATTCTGACTTTATATCACTCAATTCTGACTTTATATCTCTAATTCTGATTCTGACTTTATATCACTCAATTCTGACTTTATATCTCTCAATTCTGACTTTATATCACTCAATTCTGACTTTATATCTCTCAATTCTGACTTTATATCACTCAATTCTGACTTTATATCACTCAATTCTGACTTTATATCACTCAATTCTGACTTTATATCACTCAATTCTGACTTTATATCACTCAATTCTGACTTTATATCTCTCAATTCTGACTTTATATCACTCAATTCTGACTTTATATCTCTCAATTCTGACTTTATATGACTTTATATCTGACTTTATATCACTCAATTCTGACTTTATATCACTCAATTCTGACTTTATATCTCTCAATTCTGACTTTATATCACTCAATTCTGACTTTATATCACTCAATTCTGACTTTATATCACTCAATTCTGACTTTATATCACTCAATTCTGACTTTATATCTCTCAATTCTGACTTTATATCACTTTATATCACTCAATTCTGACTTTTTATATCTGACTTTATCAACTCAATTCTGACTTTATATCACTCAA
The DNA here is from genome assembly GCA_018749465.1 of Paracanthobrama guichenoti. NCBI lineage: Eukaryota > Metazoa > Chordata > Actinopteri > Cypriniformes > Gobionidae > Paracanthobrama > Paracanthobrama guichenoti. Next base: position 30,624,297 of record CM031948.1, read on the forward strand.
TTCTGACTTTATATCTCTCAATTCTGACTTTATATCACTCAATTCTGACTTTATATCACTCAATTCTGACTTTATATCTCTCAATTCTGACTTTATATCACTCAATTCTGACTTTACATCACTCAATTCTGACTTTATATCACTCAATTCTGACTTTATATCACTCAATTCTGACTTTACATCACTCAATTCTGACTTTATATCTCTCAATTCTGACTTTATATCACTCAATTCTGACTTTATATCACTCAATTCTGACTTTATATCACTCAATTCTGACTTTATATCTCTCAATTCTGACTTTACATCACTCAATTCTGACTTTATATCACTCAATTCTGACTTTACATCACTCAATTCTGACTTTATATCACTCAATTCTGACTTTACATCACTCAATTCTGACTTTATATCACTCAATTCTGACTTTACATCACTCAATTCTGACTTTACATCACTCAATTCTGACTTTATATCACTCAATTCTGACTTTATATCACTCAATTCTGACTTTACATCACTCAATTCAGACTTTACATCACTCAATTCAGACTTTACATCACTCAATTCAGACTTTACATCACTCAATTCTGACTTTACATCACTCAATTCAGACTTTACATCACTCAATTCAGACTTTATATCACTCAATTCAGACTTTATATCACTCAATTCTGACTTTACATCACTCAATTCTGACTTTACATCACTCAATTCTGACTTTATATCACTCAATTCTGACTTTATATCACTCAATTCTGACTTTACATCACTCAATTCTGACTTTACATCACTCAATTCTGACTTTATATCACTCAATTCTGACTTTACATCACTCAATTCTGACTTTACATCACTCAATTCTGACTTTATATCACTCAATTCTGACTTTACATCACTCAATTCTGACTTTACATCACTCAATTCTGACTTTACATCACTCAATTCTGACTTTATATCACTCAATTCTGACTTTATATCTCTCAATTCTGACTTTATATCACTCAATTCTGACTTTACATCACTCAATTCTGACTTTATATCACTCAATTCTGACTTTATATCACTCAATTCAGACTTTACATCACTCAATTCAGACTTTATATCACTCAATTCTGTCTTTATATCACTCAATTCTAACTTTATATCACTCAATTCTGACTTTATATCTCTCAATCCTGACTTTATATCTCTCAATTCTGACTTTTACATCACTCAATTCTGACTTTATATCTCTCAATTCTGACTTTATATATCTCTCAATTCTGACTTTATATCACTCAATTCTGACTTTATATCACTCAATTCTGACTTTATATCTCTCAATTCTGACTTTATATCACTCAATTCTGACTTTATATCTCTCAATTCTGACTTTATATCTCTCAATTCTGACTTTATATCACTCAATTCTGACTTTATATCACTCAATTCTGACTTTATATCTCTCAATTCTGACTTTATATCTCTCAATTCTGACTTTATATCACTCAATTCTGACTTTATATCTCTCAATTCTGACTTTATATCACTCAATTCTGACTTTACATCACTCAATTCTGACTTTATATCACTCAATTCTGACTTTATATCACTCAATTCTGACTTTATATCACTCAATTCTGACTTTATATCACTCAATTCTGACTTTATATCTCTCAATTCTGACTTTATATCTCTCAATTCTGACTTTATATCACTCAATTCAGACTTTACATCACTCAATTCTGACTTTATATCACTCAATTCTGACTTTACATCACTCAATTCTGACTTTACATCACTCAATTCTGACTTTATATCACTCAATTCAGACTTTATATCACTCAATTCTGACTTTATATCACTCAATTCTGACTTTATATCACTCAATTCTGACTTTATATCACTCAATTCTGACTTTATATCACTCAATTCTGACTTTATATCACTCAATTCTGACTTTATATCACTCAATTCTGACTTTATATCTCTCAATTCTGACTTTATATCACTCAATTCTGACTTTATATCACTCAATTCTGACTTTTATCTCTATCACTCAATTCTGACTTTACATCACTCAATTCTGACTTTACATCACTCAATTCTGACTTTATATCACTCAATTCTGACTTTACATCACTCAATTCTGACTTTATATCTCTCAATTCTGACTTTACATCACTCAATTCTGACTTTACATCACTCAATTCTGACTTTATATCTCTCAATTCTGACTTTATATCACTCAATTCTGACTTTATATCTCTCAATTCTGACTTTATATCACTCAATTCTGACTTTACATCACTCAATTCAGACTTTATATCACTCAATTCTGACTTTACATCACTCAATTCTGACTTTACATCACTCAATTCTGACTTTATATCACTCAATTCTGACTTTATATCACTCAATTCTGACTTTATATCACTCAATTCTGACTTTATATTTATATCTCTCAATTCTGACTTTACATCACTCAATTCTGACTTTATATCACTCAATTCTGACTTTATATCACTCAATTCTGACTTTATATCTCTCAATTCTGACTTTATATCACTCAATTCTGACTTTATATCTCTCAATTCTGACTTTATATCACTCAATTCTGACTTTTTATATCACTCAATTCTGACTTTATATCTCTCAATTCTGACTTTATATCACTCAATTCTGACTTTATATCTCTCAATTCTGACTTTATATCTCTCAATTCTGACTTTATATCACTCAATTCTGACTTTATATCACTCAATTCTGACTTTATATCATCACTCAATTCTGACTTTATATCACTCAATTCTGACTTTATATCACTCAATTCTGACTTTATATCACTCAATTCTGACTTTATATCACTCAATTCTGACTTTATATCACTCAATTCTGACTTTATATCACTCAATTCTGACTTTATATCACTCAATTCTGACTTTATATCTCTCAATTCTGACTTTATATCACTCAATTCTGACTTTATATCTCTCAATTCTGACTTTACATCACTCAATTCTGACTTTATATCTCTCAATTCTGACTTTACATCACTCAATTCTGACTTTATATCTCTCAATTCTGACTTTATATCACTCAATTCTGACTTTATATCACTCAATTCTGACTTTATATCACTCAATTCTGACTTTATATCTCTCAATTCTGACTTTATATCTCTCAATTCTGACTTTATATCTCTCAATTCTGACTTTATATCACTCAATTCTGACTTTATATCACTCAATTCTGACTTTATATCACTCAATTCTGACTTTATATCACTCAATTCTGACTTTATATCACTCAATTCTGACTTTATATCTCTCAATTCTGACTTTATTCTCAATTCTGACTTTATATCACTCAATTCTGACTTTATATCACTCAATTCTGACTTTATATCACTCAATTCTGACTTTATATCACTCAATTCTGACTTTATATCACTCAATTCTGACTTTATATCTCTCAATTCTGACTTTATATCACTCAATTCTGACTTTATATCACTCAATTCTGACTTTATATCTCTCATTTCTGACTTTATATCACTCAATTCTGACTTTATATCACTCAATTCTGACTTTACATCACTCAATTCTGACTTTATATCACTCAATTCTGACTTTATATCACTCAATTCTGACTTTATATCACTCAATTCTGACTTTATATCACTCAATTCTGACTTTATATCTCTCAATTCTGACTTTATATCACTCAATTCTGACTTTATATCACTCAATTCTGACTTTATATCACTCAATTCTGACTTTATATCTCTCAATTCTGACTTTATATCTCTCAATTCTGACTTTATATCACTCAATTCTGACTTTATATCTCTCAATTCTGACTTTATATCTCTCAATTCTGACTTTATATCACTCAATTCTGACTTTATATCTCTCAATTCTGACTTTATATCACTCAATTCTGACTTTATATCAGTCAATTCTGACTTTATTTCACTCAATTCTGACTTTATATTACTCAATTCTGACTTTATATCTCTCAATTCTGACTTTATATCACTCAATTCTGACTTTATATCTCTCAATTCTGACTTTATATCACTCAATTCTGACTTTATATCACTCAATTCTGACTTTATATCTCTCAATTCTGACTTTATATCTCTCAATTCTGACTTTATATCTCTCAATTCTGACTTTACATACTTTACATCTCTCAATTCTGACTTTATATCTCTCAATTCTGACTTTATATCTCTCAATTCTGACTTTACATCTCTCAATTCTGACTTTATATCTCTCAATTCTGACTTTATATCACTCAATTCTGACTTTATATCTCTCAATTCTGACTTTATATCTCTCAATTCAGACTTTATATCTCTCAATTCTGACTTTATATCTCTCAATTCTGACTTTATATCACTCAATTCTGACTTTATATCTCTCAATCCTGACTTTATATCTCTCAATTCAGACTTTATATCTCTCAATTCTGACTTTATATCTCTCAATTCTGACTTTATATCTCTCAATTCTGACTTTACATCTCTCAATTCAGACTTTACATCACTCAATTCTGACTTTATATCACTCAATTCTGACTTTATATCACTCAATTCTGACTTTATATCACTCAATTCTGACTTTATATCTCTCAATTCTGACTTTATATCACTCAATTCTGACTTTATATCTCTCAATTCTGACTTTATATCACTCAATTCTGACTTTACATCACTCAATTCTGACTTTATATCTCTCAATTCTGACTTTATATCACTCAATTCTGACTTTATATCACTCAATTCTGACTTTATATCTCTCAATTCTGACTTTATATCACTCAATTCTGACTTTATATCACTCAATTCTGACTTTATATCACTCAATTCTGACTTTATATCTCTCAATTCTGACTTTATATCACTCCAATTCTGACTTTATATCACTCAATTCTGACTTTATATCACTCAATTCTGACTTTATATCTCTCAATTCTGACTTTACATCTCTCAATTCAGACTTTATATCACTCAATTCTGACTTTACATCACTCAATTCTGACTTTATATCACTCAATTCTGACTTTATATCACTCAATTCTGACTTTACATCTCTCAATTCTGACTTTATATCTCTCAATTCTGACTTTATATCTGACTCAATTCTGACTTTATATCACTCAATTCTGACTTTATATCACTCAATTCTGACTTTATATCTCTCAATTCTGACTTTATATCACTCAATTCTGACTTTATATATCGCAATTCTGACTTTATATCACTCAATTCTGACTTTATATCACGCAATTCTGACTTTACATCACTCAATTCTGACTTTATATCACTCAATTCTGACTTTATATCTCTCAATTCTGACTTTATATCACTCAATTCTGACTTTATATCTCTCAATTCTGACTTTACATCACTCAATTCTGACTTTATATCACTCAATTCTGACTTTATATCACTCAATTCAGACTTTATATCACTCAATTCTGACTTTATATCACTCAATTCTGACTTTATATCACTCAGTTCTGACTTTATATCACTCAATTCTGACTTTATATCACTCAATTCTGACTTTACATCACTCAATTCTGACTTTATATCACTCAATTCTGACTTTATATCTCTCAATTCTGACTTTATATCTCTCAATTCTGACTTTTATCTCTCTCAATTCTGACTTTATATCACTCAATTCTGACTTACATCACTCAATTCTGACTTCAATTCATCAGACTTTATATCACTCAATTCTGACTTTATATCACTCAATTCTGACTTTATATCACTCAATTCTGACTTTATATCACTCAATTCTGACTTTACATCTCTCAATTCTGACTTTATATCTCTCAATTCTGACTTTATATCTCTCAATTCTGACTTTATATCACTCAATTCTGACTTTATATCTCTCAATTCTGACTTTACATCACTCAATTCTGACTTTATATCTCTCAATTCTGACTTTACATCTCTCAATTCTGACTTTACATCTCTCAATTCTGACTTTATATCTCTCAATTCAGACTTTATATCACTCAATTCTGACTTTATATCTCTCAATTCAGACTTTTATATCTCTCAATTCTGACTTTATATCTCTCAATTCTGACTTTATATCTCTCAATTCTGACTTTATATCTCTCAATTCTGACTTTATATCACTCAATTCTGACTTTACATCACTCAATTCTGACTTTATATCTCTCAATTCTGACTTTATATCACTCAATTCTGACTTTACATCACTCAATTCAGACTTTATATCACTCAATTCTGACTTTATATCACTCAATTCTGACTTTATATCTCTCAATTCTGACTTTATATCTCTCAATTCAGACTTTATATCTCTCAATTCTGACTTTTATCTCTCAATTCTGACTTTATATCTCTCAATTCTGACTTTATATCTCTCAATTCAGACTTTATATCTCTCAATTCAGACTTTATATCTCTCAAATAAAAAGTCAGAATTGCGAGACAAAAAGTTGCAATTATCTTTTAAAATGTTTTATTCTGTGGTGGAAACAAGCTTCAATAATTTGGATAGATTTAAATGAATTTTAAAGAAGTTATCAAAGTAAATATGTTTAAAAACTGTAAAATGTTACTGTTTATTTCTGTTATTAGTTGTAAATGCTATCATATTAAGCTTCTCTCTTTTCCATTGGGATTCAGTCAGTCTACACAGTTTTTATACTATTTTACTGTGTAGTTTCTGTAAAGAGTCACATATCTTGCAGCCCATGCAAAATTAAAATATATAAAATTTTGACCATTTTATGACCACATTTTACTGACAATCCCGCAGTTCACAGTTCTCTAACATCCAGGTCTATAAAGCTTTGCTAAGCGAGCATCAGCAGCCAAGGAGGTCAGTCCCATAGAACGGCAAAATCCTTCCTTGTTCTCTCACACTCCCACCTTCAACACACACACACACACACACACACACACACACACCTTCTCTGACTCAGTCAGCACGCTGTAACATCTCGTAGCCTGAGGACACTAAATCTACCAGCCCTGCGCCTCGGCTGTCCTCACTAAGTATTGTGTTATGGAGCCGTCACGAACACGTCAAACTCTATTGTTGTTCTATCAGCAGTTCTGAGTAACCGACGCACAGGGGAGGAATGCTGCTCAAACGCGACCTTTCGACTGTGTTAGTGGCAGTTGTGAACGACTAAATCTTGCAAACAAATCACTTTTGTTCACTTTGAGGCAGTGACACAATATTAAAGTATCCCAGTTTATAAATGTGTAAACAAACTGCAACCGGTGCATCTCTAAGACTTGGTTCGGCTGTGAATGTTATTCAATAATAGTAAACGAAGAGTAATAGTAAATTAATTGACAAAAAGATCTATTGACGTAATAATAAAGAGTTGACTCACTGGGATCTCTTGACTCACCCATCATTAGTGTGTGTATTCTGGCTTTGACTAAACACTGACAATCACATCCATTAGTCCATCAAACAAACCCAAACATCTGTGCTTTTGTTATTGTGAATGAACATATGCAGTGGCCGAACAACTGGCATGACTGAGCTCTTGAATTGTGAAACGAGGAATTGTATTTCTGCCCACATCGAGCACTCAGAGTTTATGAAGCCATTACATGAGCAGTGATGGATGTGACCGGGAAGATGCTGTTCAAAGCTGCGTTGGCACAGACGGATAGGTAAAGCGAGAGAGAGAGAGAACATGATACTACCGCACGTGCACTACGCAGCATAAAATACAGATGCACAAAACCGGACGTGATGAAAAAATATGTTAAGTTTCTGGTCATATTTGATCCATCTAAACAACTTCCCAATGGGAAAACATTCATCATTCCGTCAATACAGCATCAGATCAATTGTTTAATTGATATTGAACCTAATGTACAGTGTATTTAGTGTTCCACGATTAGGGTTGCAAAATTCCGGGAATTTTCAAGGCTGGAAACTTTCCATGGGAATTAATGGGAATATATGGGAATTAACAGGAATATATTAGAATTAACAGGACTATATGAAAATTAACAGGAATATATGGGAATTGACAGGAATATAAGGGAATTAACAGGAATATATGGGAATTGACAGGAATATAAGGGAATTAACAGGAATATAAGGGAATTGACAGGAATGTAAGGGAATTGACAGGAATATATGGGAATTAACAGGAACATATGGGAATTGACAGGAATATAAGGGAATTGACATGACAGGAATATAAGGGAATTGACAGGAATATATGGGAATTGACAGGAATATAAAGGAATTGACAGGAATATAAGGGAATTGACAGGAATATATGGGAATTAACAGGAACATAAAGGAATTGACAGGAATATAAGGAATTGACAGGAACATAAGGGAATTGACAGGAATATAAAGGAATTGACAGGAATATATGGGAATTGACAGGAATATAAGGGAATTGACAGGAACATAAGGGAATTGACAGGAATATAAGGGAATTGACAGGAACATAAAGGAATTGACAGGAATATATGGAATTGACAGGAACATAAGGGAATTGACAGGAACATAAGGGAATTGACAGGAATATATGGGAATTGACAGGAACATAAGGGAATTGACAGGAATATAAGGGAATTGACAGGAACATAAGGGAATTGACAGGAACATAAGGGAATTGACAGGAACATATGGGAATTGACAGGAACATAAGGAATTGACAGGAACATAAGGAATTGACAGGAATATAAGGGAATTGACAGGAACATAAGGGAATTGACAGGAATATATGGGAATTAACAGGAACATAAGGGAATTGACAGGAACATAAGGGAATTGACAGGAATATATGGGAATTGACAGGAATATATGGGAATTGACAGGAACATAAGGAATTGACAGGAATATAAGGGAATTGACAGGAACATAAGGAATTGACAGGAATATATGGGAATTAACAGGAACATAAAGGAATTGACAGGAATATATGGGAATTGACAGGAATATAAGGAATTGACAGGAATATAAGGGAATTGACAGGAATATAAGGAATTGACAGGAATATATGGGAATTAACAGGAATATAAGGGAATTAACAGGAATATATGGGAATTAACGGGAAAATGGCAGTGCCCCCATGTCAACAAGCTTGGCCCCCCCTCTGGTCCCCCTAAATTTGGATCGTATAGCACCAAACAGTTTTCTGAAAGTGGTTCCAATGTGCAGTTTTTGCTGTGGCGGTATGTGATGAAAAGAGTCGTTTATTGTGTCATAACCAATGCAGAATGTGATGTCCGTCTATGAATGATTCGTCACTCTGTCTGCGTTCGCTTAAATAGTTGTAAAATGCGGGCTATAATGGTTGCTGTGCACTTGATTATAGATAAAACAAGCTCTCTTTATACACGCGGTGTTGTGTGTAACCTCACCCATGCGCAGCCGTGATACTGTAGATTCATTTTACTGGCTTGATGACTTTGAATTCCGAATTTTTCCGAACACATCCACATACGCAATCTTTGATCATATTCTGAATTAGGAAGTCATTATAATGCAGCCAAAGATAAATTCTGACCAACACAATGAACAGTTCATGAGCGACGGTGTTTCACCAGAGATACAGAGAAAACATACAAGTACAAGAAAATATTTAATTTCAGTCATGTTCACGTACAGCCAGAAATAATATTACTATCCAACTGTCCAGTGTTGCTTATATAGCATTAGATGTTTGTTTTTATGCCATAACTCACCCTCATGTTGGTCTAAAGCCTGTGTTAGTTAGAATGGTTAGAACCATACCATTTCAGTGCTTCTTCTGTTCAACATAAAGTCATATTTGGAACGACATGGGGGTGAGTAAATGGTGACAGAATTTTCATTTTTAGGTGAACTACCTATTTAACTACCTTTAAGATAAATGTTAACGTGTGCCCCCTAAAAGCACAAGTGGCCCCTGCCTGGCCCCCAGTTACTGCGGTCTAGAACCGCCACTGTAAAAAAGTCAGAGGTTCCACAAAAATATTAAGCAGAACAACTGTTTCCAACACTGATAACTGAGCATCAAATCAGCATATTAGAATGATTTCTGAAGGATCGTGCAACACTGAAATAAATAACACATGCATAACAGCTGCTATATTTATTTTACGTATTTACTAAATTAGAAGTGATTAATAGGAAAATATATCAATATGCAACAAAATGTTTGTATTTGTGACCCTGGACCACAAAGCCAGTCATAACAGGACAAAATTTGGCCGAACTATGTGAAAATCTGGAATCTGAGGGTGCAAAAACATCTAAATATGGAGAAAATCTCCTTTAAAGTCATCCAAATGAAGTCCTTAGCAATGCATATTACTACTAATAATACGTTTATGATATATTTATGGTAGGACATCTACTAAATATCTTCATGGAGCATGATCTTAATATCCTAATGATTTTTGGCATGAAAGAGAAATGTATAATTTTGCCCCACACATGTATTGTTGGCTATCGGCACAGATATACCCGTGAGATTAGCACTGGTGTTGAGCTGCAGGGGCACGTTTATGTTTGTATATGATACGGTTTATATACATTTCCCAAAATTTCCCATTCATCCCCATAAATTCTTGTAGTTTCCAAAATGTAATATTTCCAAAATTCCCCAGATTAAGTTCCCGTGGAAAGTTTCCGCTCATTTTGCAACCATATCCACGATACAGGCTTTTTACAGGCTGGTCCTGACATCTGGAGCGCCGGGTGTAAATAATCAAATAATGAACACTTATTTTACAAAATACTCACTCATAACTCATAAAGAGAGCAGGGTGGGCAATGATAAATAGAATAAAGACATAAAACTAATTAAATAAATACGCAAATACCTATTTTACGCAAAACAAAAAGGTCATTTATTCATAGTTTTTTTTTTTAAACAATGCTCTTTTCATTTCAACACTGACACAAGGAGAAACTATAAAAAATAGAAATGCACCGATCGATTGGATTGGACTCGGACGATCGGCCCGGATCGGTGAGCGGCTGGTCAGTCTCACGTGACACACACACACACACCTCCGCTCACTCACTTGTCTCATTCGCTCCGGTTAAAGGTGCAGTGTGTAGTATTTATGAGGATCTAGACAGAAATGCAATATAATACACATAACTATGTTTTCAGTGGAGTATAAAGACCTTACATAATGAAATGTTATGTTTTTATTACCTTAGAATGAGCCGTTTCTATCTACACACACCGCGGGTCCCCTTACAGTGAAGACGCCATTTTGTGCCGCCATGTTTCTACGGTAGCCCTAAAGGGACAAACTGCTCTACAGAGCGCTAGCTACTCTCTGCTGTCTCAGACGAGCACATCTTTGCCCTGTGTCGGCCACCGTAGCTTCTCTTTGTGCTTTGAAAGGAACGGGGGTGTAATTCACAACCTCACCACTAGATGCCACTAAAATCACACATTGCACCTTTAAATAGTGCTTGTATTAAGCATAATTTCACTAATTCCCGCAGGTTTTGAGCTCACACCAAAAGCGCACGCACCGCTGATCTATATAAGTGGAAAACACGGACAGAATCCAGTCATAAACACATAATTTACTGTATAACGCGGAATGTCATTAATCAAATAAATCAAAAGTAGGTCAGTCACTTAACCATTTAAGCCCTGGGGCCATTTTGGGGGATTTCCGCCTGGATTTGGCTGACCCAAATTGAAAAGCTTCCCATGTACACATACAGTGGTCTCTGAATACACAGTTTTGGTGTCATTTTAAAGGAAAACCTTTGAAGTTACATAAAACACTGCTGAAAGTGATAAACATGTAAGAATATGATGTCTGAGCTGTAATAATTCAGGCCCTGTGTGCTCTGGCACCCTGCAGACAGTTTTGGCTGTTTCCACTAGATGGCAGCAAACACTGGAAAAAATATTTTTGTCTGTATCGTGTTGTGTGCAAGATTTATTCAAATGGATCTGAAGGGAGTTTAAGAGGTTAAATCACATTGCGATATGGAGTGTCTGTGAATATTAAACCGCAGGAAGACAATATGAATATGAATCCTGCATGTTCTGTGTGTTTCTGTGTGAATGGTTTCATTTCCCACACACACACACACACCGAAGCACACGTGACGCTCGCGGTGTTACTATGACGACATGAACTTCACCTCCAGAGCCGCTCTGAGAGTCACTTCACGAGCATTTTACCGTTTAATCTGAGAAAAATATCATATCATAATCACACAGAAACTCAAGATCTTCACGGCAACCCGTCAAAATAAAAGTTTGGTTTAACTTGTGACAGAAATATATTAGTATTGTGCAGTATAATGCATGTCTTAATGTAAATCTTCAACTAATAATAAGAATACAATAGTTATTAACTTTATTTTTAAAGGAATTAGTTTGTTTGTTTTTTTGACAAAAAATGAAAGGGTTTATTTAAATTTTATTTGATTAATTGTTTTATGCCTTGATTTGATTACCAGAAAAACTAAAATACACAACACAGAATTTCAGCAAAACAATAATTTAATAGGGCCTATTATTGTAAACAAATTAATAATGTGTTTATTTAATATATTCTCTCTTTATTCTATTGCATTTATTTGTGCTGTTGTTTGAAATTTGTTGTCTTTTACTTGATTTTGTTTGAATATGCTGTTGATTATAGTTCTTTGAAAGAAAATCAGCCAGAAAAATTGCCATCGGTGCATCTCCAGCCAAAAATCTTACATAAATCATCTGACGATCAATATATCACCCTCTCCATATTCTTACATGCATAAAGACAACGGCACTGTTCATATTTTGAGTATGCGACCTGCTGACCCACGCTCCAATAACTACATCCTACTGTGGCTTTCATCAAAGTGATGATGAAGAAAGGAAAGAAAGCATTTAATGTGTCCTGACGGAAGAACCACAGCGCTTTATGTGAGCGCATCCCAATTTCAGCAAGACACGATTACAGCAGGCAAAGACCATTCAATTTCATGAGCCATCAAGCAGATATCCTCTTTTAAAAACGTACGGCACTCCGGAGAGCGAGAGATGTCGACAGAAGAATCGTGGGTTTGGTTGTGTTACTGCAGAAGACCAAATGCAACCACGTTTTTTTTTTTTTTTTTTTTTTTTTATAATAATGAGTTATGAGTTCTGATACTGCGTCATTATCACCTAAGTCCCATCCATTACTGTAAAACATTAGAAAAAGAGAGACAATGTTCTTCTTCAAACATTAGCGGCTCCTGTACAGCAGTGCATGATTTATTACAGGAAGGGGAAACGGTTTCACTCCACTAAATAACCCTCACACAAGAGTGAGTGTGTGTGTGTGTGTGTGTGTGTGTGTGTGTGTGTCCAATGCGGCGATGCCTCCTCTGTCTCACCTCTGCTTTGAGTTGAGTGAGGTCTACTCTGAATCTAAACGAGCGCTTTTATTACGAGGAGCTCTCAAGGACTGACCCGAAGCACTCCCTACATTTCTCCTTCTTCAAGCGCTAGTCACCTGGTTGCCACCGCAATCAATGATTCCCTCTTAAGCCTCGTGCACACCGGGACGACTGTCACCAGTGTTTTTCAAAGACGTACGACACATCTTTGTGTTCATACCCAAGCGATTTTCCCTGGCGATGCGCCGAGTGAACGCGCAAATTCACTCCCTGACAGTAGATGGCGCTTATTTTTCTCACCATCGAATCCTATTTGATCTGCAATTCCTCTCCATAACATGAGACTTCTGTGGTCGCTGTGGCGTTTGTCATAAAGTTCTGTGTGTTCAGACACAAACAAGCTCTACATTCATCTCGCCTCGCTGCATCTTGTCTTCTTCTTCTTAGGTATCAATGTGTATCAAAGTCATGTTTTACTGTAAGTTCAGTAGCTAGAAGGAACAAATGCGGCGATCTCATTGGTCGGACATTTTTTGACCCAAGGCTATTTTTGTTTAAATTACATTTTTACGCCTGCCATTTTGCGTGTCGGTGTGCACACTCACATTGGTGCACACCGACGAGGCGTTACACGTCGGCGATAAAGGCACACAATAATCGTCCCGGTGTGAACAAGCCTTCAAGCTTTGTGCATACGGGACGAGTATCGTGCATGCTTATCACCAGCGTTTTTGAGATTCTTTGTGTTCATACCCAAGTGATTTTCACTGGCGATGCGCCGAGTGAAGGTGCAAATTCACTCCCTGACAGTAGATGGCCCTTATTTTTCTCACCATTGAATCCCATTTTTCTATTTTCAGGGCGTTTTTTGACACGTCTTTGTGTTCATACCCAAGTGAACGTTGGCGATAAACACGCAAAATAATCGTACCGTGTGCACGAGGCTTGAATTATCGCACACATTTATCGCCGATGTTTACGTGACTAAACAAAGGGTGCCAATGTGAGTGTGCACACCGACGCACAAAACGGCAGGTGTAAAAGCGCCATGTTTTTTAAAAACACATCAGGTTCATTTTTTGGGTTTGACGTTTGATCTGACCAATGAGATTAGCACTTTTGTTCATGTGCATAGCTGCTGAACTTACAGTAAAACACGACTTTGATACACATTGATACCTAAGAAGAAGAAGAAGAAGACGAAGTAGAGGAAGAAGATGCAGCGAGGCGAGATGAATGTAGAGCTTGTTTGAGTCTGAACACACAGAACTTTATGACAAACGCCACAGCGACCACAGAAGTCTCATGCTATGGAGAGGAATTGCAGATCAAATAGGATTCGATGGTGAGAAAAATAAGCGCCATCTACTGTCAGGGAGTGAATTTGCGCGTTCACTCGGTGCATCGCCAGGGAAAATCACTTGGGTATGAACACAAAGACGCGTCGAAAGTGATAATCGTCCCGGTGTGCACGAGGCTTTAGATTGCCTTGTCCTGTTCTCCTTGAGCCCTGGGAATGCGAAGGTACACGCAAAAATGAACAGAACACATAACGGCTGACTTTTGCATCTGACCTCGTTTCATGATATAACCATGCACTTCAAGGTAATCAAGTTTATCACATCCTTCGCCAGCAGACGGGACGAGTAAATCTGCGCCCGTTTTGCTTGATCAGCAAAAAGACGGCACGATCAGCAGCTCTCTGCCGGACGTCCACCCTAAATAGTCAGCAAAACAGCTCTGAAACGGAGCTCAGATAATTCACTGGTGCTCCTGGAGAATGCTGTATTTAAGACAAACCCATTAGGAGAATGCAACTTGACATAACATTTAAAAGTGCACTTAAACAGCTGGATTTGATCATCGGAGGCAGCGCTGATGTGTCCGACTGCATCATCAAGAGATGCATTATTAAATTATGACTCTCAAGTTCTATTCTACGCACATCGGCCACTATTATGTAATGTGATACTGCAGCACTAGGACGCTACGCACTCGCGCTCTGTGTGCTGAGAAAGTTCCTCTCGCTGACAGAGATCTTGCTATCTCTCCTCTCTGCCGTACGCCTGGTTTTTCTTTGACTGCATTTAGACTCCCATCCTGCTAAGAAAGCATTTCTGCATTGTACACAAGGCATGCGTTATCATAAGGGGGATACTGTACTTACCTCAGTAGCGTGTGTATCCTCACTGCACCAAGAGGAGGGTGTGATGCAGAGGGGGATGAGCGCGCAGGGCACTTGGAGAGCTTGGGAAAAAAAAAAGAAAAGTGACAACAATCAGGGCTTTCGCTTTATCCTCTTCTGGTTTTGTTGGAAATAACAGACACACTCACACACACACACCCCTGAAGTCTTCCTCTGCACTCCCCCCACGTTCACGCACACACACACACAATAGCCGGGATCGGGACAGATGCAGAGGTGCTCTCGTGTACACACACACACACCCTGGTGTTTCTGCTGTATTTCCCGGCACTGAGCTGTCATTGGTTCGGTCACGGCTCAATAAAAACTCCTCCCCTTTCCAACTGGGTGAGGAGGGTTTTTTCTCCATAGCACACTCTGAAGCCCATCCCACCCCTCCTGCTGTTAAAAACCTACACTACGTGCGAGCAGAATGCTGAGCTGTGAGAATCCGGCAGGATGGAGTGAGAGATGGAGGACGGAGGGGGCGGGGCGAAGAAGAGGCGCAGGAACCAATCAATGAGCGGAGGAGAGACGCGCGAAAGACCCTAGACCTCAGGTCTGTCGCTGCTGATGAATCTTCAGCGTAACGGCAAAACAATGACATATATCACCCAAGTTGTGGATATGCGTTTGCTGTATTGAATATGAATAAATAAGAGACAGTGTACCCCGAAATAATGGCAAGTTTGTCGAATGAGCTGTCAACAACACACAGGTCGACCGGTGTGGACGATTCAAAAACAAACAAACCGGTTCGTTTAATGTTTAGTGAGTGAGTCGAAAACACCACCAGTGTAGCCTGAATCCCAAAATGAACGACTTGCCGGTTCTTTTTTATTAAAAAGGAGAACGTTTACTTCAAAAATACGAGTTTTATCGTCATTCTGCCGAATCTGAAGTCCAAAGTCTGGCTCACGTGCTGAACAGCAAGCCATAAATAATAATATTCCCTTTACTACAAATAAAACCAATATAGTATATACAATTATAGCTAATTAACCATGGCTTTGCTACTCTAACCATAGTTTAACCATGGTATTTGTGGTGAAACTGTGATTATATAAATGGTAATCAATTAGCCATGGTTACTACTCGTTTACTATAATAAAACTATGTTTAATTTTCGTTAGGGATTACTTGCCGTCCCACAACACAAAGACAAACATGTTTTTAAACATGAAGTGAAAAAGCTATACAAGTAAAATTTCATAGAAAACACAAATTTAAAGTAATAAACACTGGATCGGTAAATTTCACCAAGATCGCAGATTAACGGATAAGTAACAATACATTTGGGTTGTAAATGTAAACAGAATCGAAATATATTATAAAAGTAAAAATAATAGTTTAATTTACCGTCATTTTGATATGGAGATGAAACAAAAGCAATAAGAACGGCTCCATATGATAAACCACAGCAGACTCTCGTCAGATAGATCAGCCGCCAAAATAACCGTTGACATTTAAAAGACTGACATTCGCGCGCTTGTATGTCTGGTACAGGTAAACAAGCGGCTCCTCCTGCGGTCTCTCTTGAAGCCAATACAGAAGTGACTTACACTGCAGTTCATGGACTGGCCACTAGAGACAGGCTCCAGAAGGGAGCAGAATCTCATTGAGCCTCATGTTAAAATGCCCAACTTTACAGCAGAATAAAACACGTTTACAGCCTGGGACAAACTGGTCTACACGGCTAATGACAACTGTGAGGGGGTGAATATTTTTATAACTCATTCATTTACATTATATAAAGCCTTAAAGTTCTGCGTAATTAAGGCCGTGGCCACTCTGAGTGGCAGGTGTATTGCCGTTTGTCTGCTGTCTGTTAGTCATCACCTCAGCTCCGCCCACGTCCCGCCTCTGCCCATTGTCGTTTATCCGGGAGTGACAGCCAGCTCGACCCTACTTTACGCTTCAGAGCCGTTCTTCAGAATCCTATGGGTGACGTCACAGACACTACAGCCATATTTTTTAGTCTATGGTTGTGCCAGACAGCCTTTTCACCACGCAATAAAGACATTTCAACCGTTTCGGCATTTTCGACAACGCAGGCTAGTCCCTTTTTAGAGAATTGATTCTTTTCGGGTCAATGCGATTCATGACGCAGCCTCAAGTGTTAGCAAGTCGCAAATATTCAAAGAAACCTTTATAAATATTTTGCACGCATGAAACTGTCATGAAATGTCAGCAAAGGAGGCTTCGTCGTTACGTCATACAGTTACGCTACAGAAACGTTTTGAATCGGTTTGACCATGAACCAGTCAGGTTTATATTTTAAATTGATAAAAGTAGAATTTTTGCTGGCAGCCATCAAAAAATAAGTAAAATACTATTACAGATGGGCTAATTACTATTATCTTGCAAAACGTGCGATTATCTTTTGTAAAACCTCACTGAACATATTACTATGTTCTAATTGCATTTACACAACTTTACCCAGCAGATGTCCTAGCATAGCGAAGTTTCGGAAATAAAATTTTTTTCACAATATTTATTTACAAGGTTATATTAATAACCAGTCATAATCCAAATTAATTTTTTGCACTATTTTCCGATTTTTTTTTAAATGGCATCTGATTAGTTTGTTGTGTACAGTATGTTGTATATAATTTAAGTAACATGAGCAAAGATGGCAGCCTCCATTTTGCTACTTCCGGGGAGATACCATTCAAATGAATCACGTATTTTAAAGCTCCCTGGCTGCAGTAAATATAATAATTCTTTGGCCCTGCTCTGACTGGGCTGCTGCGATCCAGCAGCATGTAACTTAATGTGGTCTATGTAAATTATTAAAGACTGATGGGAGGCGCTGTAGAACTCGCTCTCCAACAGAGCAATCCGTCCACACACTCCAGAATCTCATAATAATAGCAGTGGTTCAGCGTATCTTACACTGTCAGACCAACAGACACGGTCACTGTCTAATGAACTGTGCTGTGTTTCCTCCCTAGGATTCTCTCATGAAGGCTAGTTTTACAGCCGTGCTGTATATGATATTTAAACAGATCAGCCAAATTATGTCAGTTTCCCACCCCACCCCCTTTAGTCTATCTCGATTTGCAGCCTAGTGCCTCAATACTAATTAAATGGGTTTGATGGAGTCCAATCCATCAACATCTAAAATCAATGAAATAAAGTCAGGCCTCAGGGCAGCAGGGCCTGGGATTCGTTCCACATGATTGCAAATTCCAGTCTGTTTCCCAAAAAAATTGTAGTTACCCAGAACATATAACTTTCTGCCATTTCAGAGATTTCATTTCATGTGCTTTGAATGTTTATGTCTAGAATCAGCTCAATAAATCCAAAAGAAACCAAACCAATGCCCTCAAGTTCGTTCCATTTACTGCATCATACACTAAAGAATACTGGGTTAAAAACAACCTAAGTTGGGTTGAAAATGGACAAACCCAGCTGTTGGGTTGTTTTAACCCAGCAATTGAGTTGTTTTAACCCTGTGAATGGGTTGTTTTAACCCAGTGGTTGGGTTAAATGTTTGTCCAATCTGTTGGGTAGTTTCAACTCAGCTATTCTTCAATAGCTGAGTTAAACTTAATAAGTTTAATGAATAATAATTAAACAATAAACATTTATTAAATTGCTTAATAAAATCAGACACATAATTACTAGAGGCAACAATAATAATCAAAAGGTGAACATTTATTAATAAGCAATTTATTATTGTTTGATTATTATTCATTAAACTTATTAATAATGTTTATTAATAAATGTTCATTTCCAACATACGTTGGGTTCATTTTAAGCGAGCAATACAGTATTTTTTAAACAATAGTTTGGTTGGGCAAACATTTAACCCAATCGCTGGGTTAAAACAACCCATTCACAGGGCTAAAACAACCCATTCACTGGGTTAAAACAACCCAATCGCTGGGTTAAAGCATCCCATTCATAGGGTTAAAACAACCCACTCGCTGGGTTTGTCCATGTTCAACCCAACTTGGGTTGTTTTAACCCAGCATTTATTTTTTATTGCGTGTACTTTTGATTATTATTGTTGCCTCTACTAATTATGTGTCAGATTTTTAATTTCCAACCTATTTTGGGTTCATTTTTAGCCAGCCATATAGTCATTTTTAAACAATAGTTGGGTTAAATAAAACTGCCCAGCATGTTGGACAAACATTTAACAATCACTGGGTTTGTCCATTTTCAACCCAACTTGGGTTGTTTTTAACCCAGCATTTTTTAGAGTGTATTTACTACCTAAACATGCTGTTTTAGAAATAATAACCTACATAGAGTGTCCATGGGTTTTATGAATGTCAAACGGGTGTAGCGGACGGGCTGTATGATTAGATTTATTATTGAGGCGGCAGTAGAATCTTCCGGGCCGTGGCAGATGTCCAAGTCATCCTGTTTCAGTGCCTGCAGAGCTGTCCTTTGGCAAAGTGAGATGCAGCTTTTGGCCGGCAATATATATTTGACTGGAGAAAACTCAGGCTGCATGACAGAGCAAGAAATTCTCAGATGCATTAAGAAAATTTACAGTGGCCCCAGTTCTTGATTTAAACGTACAAATATAGATGGAAGATGCAATATATCACAGTTTTGTGCACTTAAAGGGATAGTTCACCCAAAAATAAATTTTCTGTCATTTACTCAGCCTCAAGTAGTTTCAAACCTGTATGAATTTCTTTCTTCTGCTGAACACAGAGGAAGATGTTTGGAAGAATGTTTGTAACCAAGCAGATCTCGGCAGCCATTGACTACCATAGTGGGGTGGGGGGGTACTATGGGAGTCAATGGGGTGGTGAGATGTGCTTGGTTCTGCACGAGATTCTGTGCTATGACACTAAAACAAGAGCTTTTTGGCAGCAAACCCACCAACAAAAAGATATGTTTGGTGCTAATAGGGATAAAACGTACCCCATGCTCACGGTTAAATACACCGCTGGATCCTTAATACTGTGGGCTATTTTTTTTGCTGGAGGTCCTGGACTTCTTCTTCAGACACATGATATCATGGATTCTAGCAAATACCAGCAAATAAACCATCAAAACCTGACGGCCTCTGCTAGAAATCTTATAATGGGCCATGGTTGGATCTTCACTCAGGACAGCGATCCAAAACAAACATCAAAATCAACACACAAATGTGTCACAGCACAGAATGAAGTCCCAGTCCCTGACCTGAGCCCTATAGAGAATGAGAGAAGAGCTGGGAATCTGACGGATCTGGAGAGATTCTGTGTGGAGGAATGATCTCTAATCTCCAAACTCATCAGGCATTACAGGAGAAGACTCAGAGCTGGCAAAAGGAGGTTGCAAAAAGTATTTAATAAAATAGTGCCTATAATTATGGCCAACGTGTTTTGGAGAAAAGCATTCATTTCATAACTTTTACCCTAATGAAAGGTTAGATTTTTGCACATTTTTTTTAATGAAACATCAAAAAGCTAAACAATGCAGATTTATTTTTACAGCCATCTTTGATCATATTTACCAGGGGTGCTAATAATTCTGACCACAAGTGTAGGTCACATGACAGTAACAACATGGCGGATGTAGTCCGTCTGAATTTTTTAACGTTCACAAATTAAATAAAATTTCCAGTGTAGCAGGCTGTACTCAGACAGTACGTGATTTCGTGCAGCTGAAGACATTCTCACATTACGAAACATCACTGAGGCTGTTTATGCGGAGAACACTCCAGGAATGCATGTCAATCTGTCGAGAGCAGGCCTCAGTGGAAGTTTATCGAGTGCCGAGCTCTCAAATTCAGCTGAGCTGACGCTGTCTGCTCTCTACATCATCAAATCTTATTGCAGGAGACAGAACATCCATCGAGCATCATTTGTTTGTCCAGCTGCGATGTCACAATAGTGATGCCGGCGGAATGACAAGCGCCATAAACCAGATACAATACAGCCGGCCACATCATTCATCTGCATATGTGATCAGATTACAGTGCATCACAGATGGATCCTCTGGATGGAAACTAGCTCTGCATGCATTCGCAAGGCTGTGCGAGTTAAGACAGGAGGATTTAAGATGACTTTATTCATAGATAATTCAATGAAAACCTCAAGAATAGCAATGGGACGTAAATAATAAGTTGGAATCAGTTCTATGGGATGATTTTAAGATGATGTATTAGTTTTAAAGCACCAGGCCTATTCATTGGTAGTTGTTTGTGTGTGGGTTGTGAAACGCTTGAAATGCTTTCCCCCTTCTCTTTTATGGATGTATTTTGTACTGTATTTGTTGTAGAGTTTAAGAAAAGTGCATTATAAATAAAATATATTATTATTGTTATCATTGTCGAATGAGATCGATATGAAATGCACATCACATGTTGCATGCAAATTATGATTAAGAAAATATTTGTATTCACAGTGTCTCTATTTGTACAAACTGCTGCACATTCATGTAATTCTGAATTTTGCACACACAAGTTGAAAGGCATTTGTGGATAGTAAAACATATCTGCAACATTTATTGAGTTGGATAATTGTGCATGCATTTATTGATCATTTTGAGATTAAAATCACCCCGTAGTTAAGAATCCTTTGAGAATTTGATCTAGTCTTAAACTTGACCTGGCTGTATTCCTCATTTGTAAATCACTGTGGATGTGTTTGCTAAATGAATGAATGTCAATGTGTATGACCTGAGAATCCAATCTTGTTTGTCTTCAGATTTTTATGTAATAAGTTATTTTCTTTGATTCCTCTAGGATTGTGATGCATCATACTGTGATTACATTAGATCGCTGGGGGGCTGGGGGGACCAGCCCTGGTGGCTGGTCCCAGTATAGCTCATACGATAAAAAAAATTAAACTGCACTTCATTTGTTTTTCTAAAGATAGTTTCTATCATTATAGGTAGTTTTTATCATGCTGATGTTAGTTGAAGTGTTCGTTTTTTAAATAAGTTTGGTTTTAGCTATTTGATGGGGTGTGGCGTCATGATTGACAGCTCTGAGTGAAGTCGTCCCTGAGGCACCAACGGACTTTTTCTGGATTTTCAGGAGGAGATTGGAGCTTCAACTTTAATTTCTACATTTCCATACCTGTTGATTTCACGCAGACATGAGTTGTTCTGCAGTGAACTGTACTAACCGATTCTGTGGGAGTGTGGGCGGGGCCTTGATCCCACGACTCCACTTCACGCTCTGAGATGTCAGCGCCATATTGGGACATTGGCGGCTTCACTTTGGAAGAGAGTGAAGGTGCGTCGTCCATCTCGTTTTACAGGTTTAGAGCAAACCTGCAATAAATAACTGAAGCCTCCGCGCCTCGATAGCCCTCAGGTGGTTGGTCCCAGTATAGCTCGTAAGCCCCGGCCCGTGTTTTCTAATGGATGTGAGATAAACAAAACAATCAAATTACACTTCATATCATTTTTTCCCAAAGTTGGTTTCTGTCATTTTAGGCAGTTTTTATCACGATGATTTAATTTCAAGTGTTCGTTTTTTAAATAAGTTTAGTTTTAGTTACACTGAAAAAAAGTGTGTTGGATTTACATGATTTAATTGTGTACATCGGTCCCACATGAATCAATTAAGTTAAACGAACATAATTTGTTCATGTAACTTCAACATCATAGAATTAATACATTTTGACCCAGTTAAGTGAATTTTATATGGCTCTCTGACATGATTCAGGCATTTAATTTGATATTTTCATTCATCCACTTCAATTTCATATATTTTAATATTACACAACTGAATTCAATAATTCACTAGCTAGTTAACAAACTTTTAGCTAGCAATAGCACACATTAGCATCTTAAATACTACGCATTAAAAACTCCTTCAGCAGAGCTGTTATGACTTTAGTTGTATTAGTCCACAGCTTAAGCAAATGCTCCACTCTTCCACAATGGTAATTTAAACTGTTATAATAATTCCAACATAACTGAATATTAAACACTATTAAACCCAATCAAGTCTCCCCCTTTTTCATACATGGAATAACACTTTTACATATAAAATAACAACATTTACTCTCTCTTGATTTAGCCATATGCAAAGCATGCTGGGAACTATCAAGCCCCGCCCAGTTTCAGTTAATGCAACACAAATCATATAATCTCAATACAAACGGATTAAGTAAACTTAAATTTGACATATATTTAAGTGGATTGAACACAATCAAATTAAGTTAGGACAAAATGTATAGCAATTGTGTTGCTTTAGCTCATTTTAATTAAGCAATTTGAACAAGCAGTAAAAAAGTTTTTTTCATTATTATTTGATGCTATATAAACGGAGGGTGTGGCGTCATGATTGACAGCTGAGATTGATGGCTTCTCTGAGTGACAAACAGACTTTTTTTCGGGATTTTCGGGAGGAGATTGGAGCTTTAGCTTTAATTTCTACATTTCCATACCGGTTTATTTCACACAGACATGATGAATTGTTCTGCATCTGCGAGAGAGTGGGCGGGGTCTTGATATCGCTCTACTGCGCAGACTCTGTCCCAAATCTGCACAAGATGTCAGCGCCATATTCGGACATCCAGAGGCTTAATTTTTCCTCAGCGGAAGCGTGAAGTCACGTCGTCCATATTTTTTTACGGCCTATGGTTTAGAGGTAAAGCAGTGTGTGGTGAAGGATTCTGATGAATCTAAAATATAGATGTAGTGTCTGTGACGTCACCCGTAGGATTCTGAAGAGCAGTTCTGAAGGCTAAAGTCGGCCGTCACCATCTTGGCAGCGCGTCACGCCCGGATAACTGAAATTGGGCAAAGAGGCGGGAAGTGAGCGGAGCTGAGGTGCCTGGTTGCTGAAACCACGCCCACCTAGCTTGACCATAGTGGCAATCCACCTGTCACTCAGAGTGGCCACGCTCTTAATTACTACAAGAACTGACAAAATGTAAAAATGTGTGCCTTGAATGCAATGTAAGTCGCTTTGGATAAAAGCGTCTGCCAAATGCATAAATGTAGAACTTTAAGGCTTAATAGAATTTAAACGGATGAGTTATAAAAAAAGAAATCACCCCCCTCACAGTTGTCATTAGCCGTATCCAAAACTCATGTTATTCAAACATTATGTTAAAGGTTGTTTAAGAAAATGAAATAAAAATGTAACTTTCAGTAGAAATAAAGAAGAAGAAAGATATATGTACACTACTGTTAAAAATGTTGAGGTATTTTTATAAATTGATAGGCCTACTTTTATTCAAGAAGAATGCATCAAGAAAAAAAATGTATAATGTAACAAAAGTTTCTATTTCTAATAAATGCTGTTCTTTTGAACTTTCTATTCATCAAACAATCCTGAGGAATGAAATGTATCAGTTTCCACAGAAATATGACCTGATAATAATCATAAATGTGTCCTGATCATCAGATCCTCATCTGAGAATGATTAGTGAAGGATCATGTGACACTGAAGACTGGAGTAATGATGATAAACTCAGGAATAAATCACACTTTACTATATATTCACACAGAGAACAGCTGATCTACACTGGAGGAGTATTACACTGATCTACTGGAGTTATGAGCAGATTAATGCAGCTTTGATGAGCATTTTCTTTCAGAAATGTTAAGTTTTGAACAGTAGTGTACCTATAAAAACAGAGGTGGTGGTAATATCAAGGCAGTTTAAAGAATACTATGGCTCTTGTGTACCATGATACAGTTACTTTTACATGCACTCAACAAACCTTTACTTAGGGATGAAAATTTCAAATAGAAATGTCCTTGTTCGTAATCATGGCTCAGTTTAGCCATGACTATGAATGTGTGCATGTACAATTTCTTGTTGTTCTGGACATGGTCAGCAGAGAGAGCTGATGTCATGTCGGCTCTGTCCCAAACCCTGATGCTCTGCCTATAGGGCATTATTTCTCTCATGTTCCCAGTATTTGGTATGCTGTATATTTGGTTTATCAGCATGCTAATGCCAAACTCCACTGGAATCAGTTGTTGCCTGTGTAGGGAGTAGAGTGCGAGGGTTTGGGACAGAGCCCAAGTGTTTTACCACAGATCTGGGTTTGTTTCTGCTCTTAATGCTGACTTCTGTTAAACCAGGGTCAGACGTGACAACCCAGTGTTTGGGTAGTTTTTGTGTTACACAGATCCTGGGTCAGACGTAACAACCCAGTGTTTGGGTAGTTTTGTGTAACGCGGATCCCTGGTCAGACGTGACAACCCAGCGTTTGGGTAGTTTTTGTGTTACGCGGATCCCGGGTCAGACGTGACAACCCAGTGTTTGGGTAGTTTTTGTGTAACCCTGATCCCGGGTCAGACGTGACAACCCAGCGTTTGGGTAGTTTTGTGTTACCCAGATCCTGGGTCAGACGTGACAACCCAGTGTTTGGGTAGTTTTTGTGTTACCCAGATCCTGGGTCAGACGTGACAACCCAGTGTTTGGGTAGTTTTTGTGTTACCCAGATCCTGGGTCAGACGTAACAACCCAGCGTTTGGGTAGTTTTTGTGTTACGCGGATCCCGGGTCAGACGTGACGACCCAGCGTTTGGGTAGTTTTTGTGTAACCCTGATCCCGGGTCAGACGTGACAACCCAGTGTTTGGGTAGTTTTTGTGTTACCCAGATCCTGGGTCAGACGTGACGACCCAGTGTTTGGGTAGTTTTTGTGTTACCCAGATCCTGGGTCAGACGTGACAACCCAGTGTTTGGGTAGTTTTTGTGTTACCCAGATCCTGGGTCAGACGTGACGACCCAGCGTTTGGGTAGTTTTTGTGTTACGCGGATCCCGGGTCAGGCGTGACGACCCAGCGTTTGGGTAGCTTTTTGTGTACCCAGATCCTGGGTCAGGACGTGACAACCCAGCGTTTGGGTAGTTTTTTGTGTTACCCAGATCCCGGGTCAGGCGTGGCGACCCAGCGTTTGGGTAGTTTTGTGTTAGCCAGATCCGGGTCAGGACGTGACGCACCCAGCGTTTGGGTAGTTTTTGTGTTACGCAGATCCCGGGTCAGACGTGACGACCCAGCGTTTGGGTAGTTTTTGTGTTACGCAGATCCCGGGTCAGACGTGACGACCCAGCGTTTGGGTAGTTTTTGTGTTACGCGGATCCCGGGTCAGACGTGACGACCCAGCGTTTGGGTAGTTTTTGTGTAACCCTGATCCCGGGTCAGACGTGACAACCCAGTGTTTGGGTAGTTTTTGTGTTACCCAGATCCTGGGTCAGACGTGACAACCCAGTGTTTGGGTAGTTTTTGTGTTACCCAGATCCTGGGTCAGACGTGACAACCCAGTGTTTGGGTAGTTTTTGTGTTACCCAGATCCTGGGTCAGGCGTGGCAACCCAGCGTTTGGGTAGTTTTTGTGTTACGTGACAGACGTGGACGCGGATCCGGGTCAGACGTGACGACCCAGCGTTTGGGTAGTTTTTGTGTAACCCTGATCCCGGGTCAGACGTGACAACCCAGTGTTTGGGTAGTTTTTGTGTAACCCTGATTCCGGGTCAGACGTGACAACCCAGTGTTTGGGTAGTTTTTGTGTTACCCAGATCCTGGGTCAGCCGTGACAACCCAGCGTTTGGGTAGTTTTTGTGTTACGCAGATCCTGGGTCAGACGTGACAACCCAGTGTTTGGGTAGTTTTTGTGTTACCCAGATCCTGGGTCAGACGTAACAACCCAGCGTTTGGGTAGTTTTTGTGTTACGCGGATCCCGGGTCAGACGTGACGACCCAGCGTTTGGGTAGTTTTTGTGTAACCCTGATCCCGGGTCAGACGTGACAACCCAGTGTTTGGGTAGTTTTTGTGTTACCCAGATCCTGGGTCAGACGTGACAACCCAGTGTTTGGGTAGTTTTGTGTTACCCAGATCCTGGGTCAGGCGTGACAACCCAGTGTTTGGGTAGTTTTGTGTTACCCAGATCCTGGGTCAGACGTAACAACCCAGCGTTTGGGTAGTTTTTTGTGTTACGCGGAACCGGGTCAGGCGTGACGACCCAGCGTTTGGGTAGTTTTTGTGTAACCCTGATCCGGGTCAGGCGTGACAACCCAGTGTTTGGGTAGTTTTGTGTTACCCAGATCCTGGGTCAGACGTGACGACCCAGTGTTTGGGTAGTTTTTGTGTTACCCAGATCCTGGGTCAGACGTGACAACCCAGTGTTTGGGTAGTTTTTGTGTTACCCAGATCCTGGGTCAGACGTGACGACCCAGCGTTTGGGTAGTTTTTGTGTTACGCGGATCCCGGGTCAGACGTGACGACCCAGTGTTTGGGTAGCTTTTGTGTTACCCAGATCCTGGGTCAGACGTGACAACCCAGCGTTTGGGTAGTTTTTGTGTTACGCAGATCCCGGGTCAGACGTGACGACCCAGCGTTTGGGTAGTTTTTGTGTTAGCCAGATCCCGGGTCAGACGTGACGACCCAGTGTTTGGGTAGTTTTTGTGTTACGCAGATCCCGGGTCAGACGTGATGACCCAGCGTTTGGGTAGTTTTTGTGTTACGCAGATCCGGGTCAGGCGTGACGACCCAGCGTTTGGGTAGTTTTTGTGTTACGCAGATCCGGGTCAGGCGTGGCGACCCAGCGTTTGGGTAGTTTTTGTGTTACGCCAGATCCGGGTCAGACGTGACGACCCAGCGTTTGGGTAGTTTTTGTGTTACGCGGATCCCGGGTCAGACGTGACGACCCAGCGTTTGGGTAGTTTTGTGTAACCCTGATCCCGGGTCAGACGTGACAACCCAGTGTTTGGGTAGTTTTGTGTTACCCAGATCCTGGGTCAGGCGTGACAACCCAGTGTTTGGGTAGTTTTGTGTTACCCAGATCCTGGGTCAGACGTGACAACCCAGTGTTTGGGTAGTTTTTGTGTTACCCAGATCCTGGGTCAGACGTAACAACCCAGCGTTTGGGTAGTTTTTGTGTTACGCGGATCCCGGGTCAGACGTGACGACCCAGCGTTTGGGTAGTTTTTGTGTAACCCTGATCCCGGGTCAGACGTGACAACCCAGTGTTTGGGTAGTTTTGTGTTACCCAGATCCTGGGTCAGACGTGACGACCCAGTGTTTGGGTAGTTTTTGTGTTACCCAGATCCTGGGTCAGACGTGACAACCCAGTGTTTGGGTAGTTTTTGTGTTACCCAGATCCTGGGTCAGACGTGACGACCCAGCGTTTGGGTAGTTTTTGTGTTACGCGGATCCCGGGTCAGACGTGACGACCCAGTGTTTGGGTAGCTTTTGTGTTACCCAGATCCTGGGTCAGACGTGACAACCCAGCGTTTGGGTAGTTTTTGTGTTACGCAGATCCCGGGTCAGACGTGACGACCCAGCGTTTGGGTAGTTTTTGTGTTAGCCAGATCCTGGGTCAGACGTGACGACCCAGCGTTTGGGTAGTTTTTGTGTTAGCCAGATCCCGGGTCAGACGTGACGACCCAGTGTTTGGGTAGTTTTTGTGTTACGCAGATCCCGGGTCAGACGTGACGACCCAGCGTTTGGGTAGTTTTTGTGTTAGCCAGATCCCGGGTCAGACGTGACGACCCAGTGTTTGGGTAGTTTTTGTGTTACCCAGATCCTGGGTCAGACGTGACAACCCAGTGTTTGGGTAGTTTTTGTGTTACCCAGATCCTGGGTCAGACGTAACAACCCAGCGTTTGGGTAGTTTTTGTGTTACGCGGATCCCGGGTCAGGCGCGGACGACCCAGCGTTTGGGTAGTTTTTGTGTAACCCTGATCCGGGTCAGACGTGACAACCCAGTGTTTGGGTAGTTTTTGTGTTACCCAGATCCTGGGTCAGACGTGACAACCCAGTGTTTGGGTAGTTTTTGTGTTACCCAGATCCTGGGTCAGACGTGACAACCCAGTGTTTGGGTAGTTTTTGTGTTACCCAGATCCTGGGTCAGACGTAACAACCCAGCGTTTGGGTAGTTTTTGTGTTACGCGGATCCCGGGTCAGACGTGACGACCCAGCGTTTGGGTAGTTTTTGTGTAACCCTGATCCCGGGTCAGACGTGACAACCCAGTGTTTGGGTAGTTTTTGTGTTACCCAGATCCTGGGTCAGACGTGACGACCCAGTGTTTGGGTAGTTTTTGTGTTACCCAGATCCTGGGTCAGACGTGACAACCCAGTGTTTGGGTAGTTTTTGTGTTACCCAGATCCTGGGTCAGGCGTGGACGACCCAGCGTTTGGGTAGTTTTGTGTTACGCGGATCCCGGGTCAGACGTGACGACCCAGTGTTTGGGTAGATTTTGTGTTACCCAGATCCTGGGTCAGACGTGACAACCCAGCGTTTGGGTAGTTTTTGTGTTACGCAGATCCCGGGTCAGACGTGACGACCCAGCGTTTGGGTAGTTTTTGTGTTAGCCAGATCCCGGGTCAGGCGTGACGACCCAGTGTTTGGGTAGTTTTTTTGTGTTACGCCAGATCCCGGGTCAGGCGTGACGACCCAGCGTTTGGGTAGTTTTTGTGTTACCCAGATCCGGGTCAGACGTGGACGACCCAGCGTTTGGGTAGTTTTGTGTTACGCGGATCCCGGGTCAGACGTGACGACCCAGCGTTTGGGTAGTTTTTGTGTAACCCTGATCCCGGGTCAGACGTGACAACCCAGTGTTTGGGTAGTTTTTGTGTTACCCAGATCCTGGGTCAGACGTGACAACCCAGTGTTTGGGTAGTTTTTGTGTTACCCAGATCCTGGGTCAGACGTGACAACCCAGTGTTTGGGTAGTTTTTGTGTTACCCAGATCCTGGGTCAGACGTAACAACCCAGCGTTTGGGTAGTTTTTGTGTTACGCGGATCCGGGTCAGGCGTGACGACCCAGCGTTTGGGTAGTTTTTGTGTAACCCTGATCCGGGTCAGGCGTGACAACCCAGTGTTTGGGTAGTTTTTGTGTTACCCAGATCCTGGGTCAGGCGTGACGACCCAGTGTTTGGGTAGTTTTGTGTTACCCAGATCCTGGGTCAGGCGTGACAACCTGGGTCAGTGTTTGGGTAGTTTTTTTTGTGTTACCCAGATCCTGGGTCAGGCGTGACGACGACCCAGCGTTTGGGTAGTTTTTGTGTTACGCACGCGGATCCGGGTCAGGCGTGACGACCCAGTGTTTGGGTAGCTTTTGTGTTGTGTTACCAGATCCTGGGTCAGGCGTGACAACCCAGCGTTTGGGTAGTTTTGTGTTTACGCCAGATCCCGGGTCAGACGTGACGACCCAGCGTTTGGGTAGTTTTTGTGTTAGCCAGATCCTGGGTCAGACGTGACGACCCAGCGTTTGGGTAGTTTTTGTGTTAGCCAGATCCGGGTCAGGCGTGTGACGACCCAGCGTTTGGGTAGTTTTTGTGTTACGCCAGATCCCGGGTCAGAGGCGTGTAGTTTTTGTGTTACCCTGATCCCGGGTCAGGCGACTGACAGACCCAGCGTTTGGGTAGTTTTGTGTTAGCCAGATCCGGGTCAGACGTGACGACCCAGTGTTTGGGTAGTTTTTGTGTTAGCCAGATCCCGGGTCAGACGTGACGACCCAGCGTTTGGGTAGTTTCTGTGAGTCGCCTAAACGAGTGTCGTGTCGGTCTTTACGTGTGATGGAAACGCCTCATGCCTTGCATAAAATGTTATGATTTTATTAAAAAAGATACAGAATATAAATACTTATGATGTTTGAATATGTTCTCAGAACTGTACACTGAATGTTTATGGACAGGTTATGGAGTCAGAAGTTCCCCGCTGAACACGACACAAGCTCCGGCACGAGATCCAGCGCCGCCACGGTGCAGACGGGACAGCAGAGACTGATCGATTACACTTGAATTACTTCTAAATGTTTAATTTTTACTTCTAATATTTCTTAAACGAGCTATACGTGTTAAACGAGTAATATGCATTAAAACATTATAAAATATGATGTACTGTAAAATATGATCAAAAATAAAGATATTATCATGCAAGCCAGTGGCTGTGTGGAGTATTCTACAACAAGTTTAGAGGAGTTTAGTTAATCCATAGGCATTAATTCATGTATGAAGCAAAACAAAAGCTAGTATTATAGTAGAAACGAATCAACATAATGCTGGGTAAAAATAACTCAACGTGTGTTCTGTCCCATATTTACCCAGACCTTAGGTTTAAAAAAAACGACCCAAATTGGGTTGTTTTTAACCCAGTGTTTTTTAGTGTAACAATCTTATCTTTAAACCTAGACCGATTTCACTAGAAGCACAATTTCTTTTCAGTGATCTATTACGCATAAGTTCTGTGTGAATATATGAACACATTTTGGAAATATCCGGCATTATAAATTCTCAAGCAAAGTCTCGTCTCAAGCAAAGCTTTATTAATCTTAAATCCAGTGCTTCTGTTATTTCACCATGATATAACGCCTGAAATGCATGTAATAAAATAATGCAGTTTCATAGTGAATCAGTGCCGTAGATCCAGTGGGATTGGGTCATCTACAGAAAAGCCTTACATTTTTAGACCAAAACTCAAAATGAATTACTGTAGGCTACATTATTAAGTTTAACCCTTAACAAATTTGTTTAATTGTCCATTTTCCAACAGCTTCAGTTGTGTGTTGGCACAGGGTTTGATGATGCCGGCCAAACTAAATAAGCACTAGGCCTTAAGTTTCTCACAGGAACGCTGAGAAGTCGATAATGAACATCATGCATAACACATAGTCCATTGAGAGTCTTTGCATTCTCACTGACACATTTATCTTAGTGTGTGTGTGTGTGTGTGTGTGTGTGTGTGTGTGTGTGTGTGTCCTTCAGTAACCCGTCTGCTCTCAGATGAGTTTCCGCTGCTTGGAAAAGTGTCTGTACAAAGTTTGCGTCACAGTAAAATAATTTCCATACAAATGAACATCTTGTGTTCAGGGTCACTCCGCCGGTTGAACCTCGCACTGAACCTGCAGCGCTCCTGTAAATGTTGCATGATGACAAATGACAAAAGACATCGTGTGGGTGGGTGAAAGGCTGTGGTTTAATTGAACAAACACTCCTGTTGGTCCGGATCCGGGTTACATCACTGGACACGGTCAGGGACGACAATCATTACATGTCACAAGCAGCTGCTGATGTTATAAATATATGTGCTTTTTCATAATTGTGAGGCAAAGCATTAAATTATGAAAAAAAAGAAAATGTCTATTTTTTTATTTTTATTTCATATGTACATGATTTTGTTTCTCATCAGCAAAAGACGTCTTCACAATCCTACAAAAATGTGGGAAAAAAGTAAAATTAGTATAGCAAGAATATCACTTTTGATCAGAAACTGACACATTATACCCACAGGTTCTTCATACAGTGACTGCCAGTAACACTCATCAAAATGAATTCATGTGAGAACATGTTGAAGGTGTTTTGACTGTATATCGTTTAGAATGATTGTTTATTCTGATATAATAACATAATTAACTATTTGCACTTAACCATGGTGAAATGAGACAATAAAATAATCATTTTCATATTTACATATTCATGAGGCAAGGGTGTCGAGTTACATTCAATATATTTTAAGCCATTTTTCAGACACTCATCTGCGTGTGGTTGACAAAAATGTAAAACGCATAACATTTTAAATGTAATCATTAACTGTAATACGGTCTAAGATTTCCATTGGAACTGAATGCATAATAAATCTGCAGATTTCAGAGCAAAACGCAAAGCTCCTCTCGGCAGTGTTTCTTCATGGCAACCCGCCTAAATAAAAGCTTGCAAATTCATATACAAATAACAATATTAGCATTGTATTTTTAAGTGTACGATAGACAGAGTTTATGAAGGTACATTTAAGACCTTTTAAAGGGAACAACACGTCAGTATGTCCTCTAAATGTGTCCAAGCACACAATGAGTTATTAGTGACACTTCAAAGTTTGAAAATACAATTTACAGCAGATCTCCATTACTTTTTATTCATTTATATTCAAAAAATAGCTTAAAGTTTGAGATCAGAAATTTTAGTGATTAAAACAAGAACAAATATCTGCCAATGTGTTCATATCAATCAACAATTCACATGAATGAAGTCATTTTCATACCCAATGACAGATATTTGCTCTTGTTTTAAGCACAAACTCACTTCATTTCTTCATTTTGCTGTCATTACATGTCTCTTGATTTAAGGATGTTTAGAGTTTAGACCCAGAGGAAGAGCATCATTTATGCAGTGCATGCAATTAAATGTAAGGCACTAAGAAATCTGTTTATATAGATATTTTATTCCGTTATGGCCTCTGCTTTAATAATTACATTTAATTTAATCTTCATCACACAAGTGAAGATATTTGTAATGAAAATGGAAAGATTTCTGTCCTCCATTGACAGTCTAAGCAACTTCCACTGACGCTTCAGAAAGTTCATAAAGAGAACCTAAAACTGATCCATACGGATCACGCGGCTTATTCCAGGCGTTCTGAAGAGACTCGATGGCTTTATAGGAGGAAGGAAAGTCTGACGGGTTTGGAGCAACATTAGAGCGAGGAAATGATCCCAGGATTCTCATTAATGGGTGAACTGGCCCTTTAAGAGTCTGACCTGCTGTTGATTTATTCATACAAAAATTTGACAAATTCTGTGACATTCCACATTATACAGTAAATTCCATATTTATGAATGGATTCTGTGGTTCTGTCCACACTTTCTGTCATAGGGCCCTAATTTAATGCCACGATATTGTATTTAAGACTTTCTGCTCCAATTTATAAGGCCTTAAATTGTGGAAGGTCAAATTAAGACCCACAGAAACCCTGTATACATATACATATATACATATATATATATATATATATATATATATATATATATATATATATATATATATATATATATATATATATATACATATAAAATAGTATTACCATGCTTTATAAAAATGTATAAAAAGTGCAATAATGCTATTATTATTCTTTTTTTTTTTTTGTTATATTTAATACATCCCACTATATGCAAACCGAATCTCCATGTGCTCCAGACAAACGTATGTGCACCCCTGTTTATATAATAAATAAACAATTCTTCCACAAACTTGCTGCATTAATACAGAATTCAACTGTGCATAGAATAGCGCTCTTATCAGAGCTGATGTTGAAACATTCCAGCACGAGTCTCACCTTTTGAGAGGGATCCCACATTTTTCTGCTCCTTATTTGGGACTAGAGAGCATGCAGAGAGGAAGAACAAGGAACAGGTGTCAGGACGGCCTGAAAATAGCTCGGGCACTCTAAGCAACACAAACTCAGATTTACAGTGTGTTTCTGGGACGAGATCTAGCCGTGGCCGTCTGAGGGTCTGACTGGTGCCGAGTCAGGGGGATGTAATTCCGTCTCTCCCGCGGTACACGTATATAGAGTCATTACCAGTTTAATTTATGGGGAATGGCCACTCGGACACCTCCAGCAAATCTCCATGTTTAGTGTCCCCCATGTAAGGTCAGGGCTTGGGTGGGTGGGGTGGGGGTAGACAGATGTCTTCTCAAGAGACTCAAATAGCTTTTTGGCACTCCAAAGTAAAAACATTAAATTGGTGCACATCCTCAAAGCTGTTCCTTTTGAGGTAGATCGCTCAAAAAATAAAAATACGAAATATTAAAAAATTGTGAAATAGTTTTACAATTACAAACAGCCACTTTCTATGTGAATATACAGTGTAATTTATTCCTGTGATCAAAGCATCATTACTCCAGTCTTCAGTGTCACATGATCCCAATATGAGGATTTGCTGCTCAAGAAACATGTCTCTGTTCAAAATAACAGCCTACAAATCTTTTGTAACATCATAAATGTCACTTTTGAAGAATTTAACGCTTCCTTCCTGAATAAAAGTCGTATTTTTCCTTTTAAAAAACCCTTACTGGCCTTTGTGGTGTAATACTATAAGTACAGCAGTGACGTAAAGTTACTCTGGTACTTTACACATCTAAAAATAGACACTGACCTGTATGAACGTGGAACTTATTTCTTATCGGCGTCAGCAATCACAGGCTCTGTTGGGAAAGAAACCCAGAATGCAGTTCAGTATTCGTCACCCAAACAAACACGCTTTAGCTCAGACACGTGGAGACTCTTGTTCTGTCTGACATGTTCATTTTCTCTCCTTTCAAAAGGCTGTAAATCATTTTACAGTAACAATAAACCCGTCCAGCCGAGTGTAGACGCGTGTGGAGTGATAACTTGACAAACATAAAGCATATCCCGGATCAGGTTAAGCACTTGTGTTAACATAGCTTAGGCTGGATTACACTGATATTAGACGAGATGCTCCATTTGATCCCAATCATAACACGCTGAAGATCATCTGACAGCAACATGCATTTTACACATTTATCTTACACTACTTGCATTTCCATGCTACATATAAACTCTTAAGGTTTTTTTTTCCTTTTTATACCATTCCATGCAGGGCGTGACAATTTATTTGCTCACCATTCACTGTGTCTAGTGGTTTTCCAAAGTTACTAGCCACTCTGTATTTTCACTGGCCACAATTTTGGCATCTATACCATATCAACACCAGCTATTTTTAATATCATCTCATAATTTGTCAGCAGGAATATCAGGCCGCTGCCACTTTAAGAGCCGACGCACAGATCCATTACACTGATACACACGCACTTTCTTTCTCAACTGTCTACATTCACTTAAAACAGAACTGAAAATTTTGTTTTAGTCGCATAACATCGGTTGATGGAAATGCTGTCGTTTCAGAATAGTTTTTTTATCGACATTTAGAAAATATTACAAAAAGTAGAAAACACGGCTACTGTCACTCTTTGTCCAATCACAGAGGAGGAGGGGCGGGGCTAAATCCACATTCTTTCATCTTAAAAATTCATCTAAATTACGACACATGATCTCAATGCAAAATGTTGAACTGTTAATTCATGCGTTCATGACCTCAAGGCTAGATTACTGTAATGCTTTACTGGGTGGTTGCCCTGCTCGCTTAATAAACAAACTCCAGCTGGTCCAAAACGCAGCAGCACGAGCTCTTACAGGAAGTATGACCATATTAGCCCGGTTCTGTCAACACTGCACTGGCTCCCTATTAAACATTGCATACATTTTAAAATCTTGCTTATTACTTACAAAGCACTAAATGGTTTAGCTCCCCAGTACTTGAGCGAGCTCTTAACGCATTATACTCCATCACGTCTATTGCGGTCTCAAAACTCTGGCCAGTTGATAATACCTAGAATATTAAAATCAACTGCAGGTGGTAGACTCTCCTCGGCCTCCTTCACTTCACTTTCCCACTGTACAGATGAAAGTGTTATCGAAATAATCGGAAACGACTAAAAACACTGTATTATGCATGCCAGACAAGTAATTTGGCAGTCATTTTGTAAAGCAAAAGATACATGCCTGCGCACATACGTATTCAAACGCGCTTACCTATAGACTAAACATGTAATGAATACGTGTGTTTTTTTCAAATTTATACAAAGATGAGAACCATTGGTATACAAGAATGGTATACCATTTCAAAACAATTTCAAAAATGGTTTCAAAGTTTGCATCCTCAAGCCACCAAACACTGTTGCCGTGCAAATGAACGGCCAGAACGCATTAGATGTTTTCTATTTTAGTTGAAAATGTTGTGAAAGTGGCCCCAAAGTTATTAACTAATGATTTTTTACAACGGAAATTAATCAATCAAAAACTTACTTTAGCTGGACAATAACTTTATTCTCTCTGGACAATAACTTTATCTCTCTTCCATTAAGATCCTATTATCACTGTAAAGCTGTTTTGAAACAATCTATAACATAGAAAGCGCTGTATAAAAGAAGGTGACCTGACTTGACTTGACTATAGGTACTCACGTTTAACCTCCAGTTTGCAGCTGACCAAGGCCTCTCCGTGCTGGTTCTTGGCCCTGCAGGTGTAGACGCCACCGTCAAAGTTGCCGGGCTTGCGGATCTCTAGGGAGCAGATGCCCTGGTTGTTGATTTGCCTGAACTTGGGGTCGTCACCAATAATCATCTGGTTCTTCATCCACTCGATCCTGGGCTGCAAAGTAGTTGGAAAACACAATGAAAAGTCTGGAAACTGCAATGAGCCATTTCTCACATAGATTGCCACTAGGGTGCAAAAAAAAAAAGCTATGCCAGTTCTTTATTGGTGCTGATGAAGAGTCTTTAACATCCATAAAATCTACTATTCCAAAAAAGGTTCTTTTGGGAACTAAAAATTATTCTTCTATGGCCTCAAAATATGAGTGGAAGTGGATTGAGGACATTTTTAGTTTTGAAGTGGTAGGCCACGTAAAAATCGGGGTTAGCGCATGCTGAGGGTCACAGTGCGCAGAAGTCACCAACTTTCTGCAGAGTCAATAGCTCCAGACCTCCAAACTTCTGTGGCCTTCAGATGAGCTCAAGAACAGTGCGTAGAGAGCTTCATGGAATGGGTTTCCATGGCCGAGCAGCTCATCCAAGCCTTACATCACCAAGTGCAATGCAAAGCGTGGGATGCAGTGGAGTAAAGCACACCGCCACTGGATGAGTGAGTTTGGTGTGGAGGAACTTGACTGGCCTGCACAGAGTCCTGACCTCATCCCGATAGAACACCTTTGGGATGAATTAGAGCGGAGACTGCGAGATCAGTGCCTGACCTCACAAATGCGCTTCTAGAAGAATGGTCAGAAATTCCCATAAACACACTCCTAAACCTTGTGGAAAGCCTTCCCAGAAGAGCTGAAGCTGTTAGAGCTGCAAAGGGTGGGCCGACTCCATATTAAACCCTACGGATTAAGAATGGGATGGCATTAAAGCTCATGTGCATGTAAAGGCAGGCGTCACAACACTTTTGGCAATGTAGTGTATGTATCAATAATAAAAACTAGGCGTCCCAACTTAGTTACACAACAATGTCTTTGTAGTTAAAAAAAAAAAGAGCATAATATAGTCTTTTGTATTATATTAAGTATTAATATAAATTAAGTATTATATCTCTTTTCCAGCAGCTGGGTGTTTTATTTACTCACCAAAGCCATTTTCACTGGCATTTGGCTCTTGGTGAGTGTTAACTTTGGATGCTTATCAATTCTATGCACACGTTCACTGTCATGGCCTCCACATATCAGTGTTTGGAAGCTCATCCTGTCGTAGTGATGCAGGAATCCCACTTATCCAACTCGCGCTGTCCCTCGTCTAGTTATCTTTCCCAAGAGGAGTTGCACTCTCTCCAGTGGCATGTTAGTGGCGGATTCCTACGCTTCAGTGGTCTCTCACTCAAACCTGAACTGTTGAACAGCTCTTGACGGATTACACATCAGCACAATCTTCAAAATAATTTAACACATTAATGAATCGCACGAGGCTGATTCCACTGGTGTTTTACACCTGGAGTGATTCGGGTGATCTGAACCCAAGCGGACAGCTCGAAAAGGGTCCAGCGATCCAAAATGTTTTCTCAGAAATGCATTTGTAGAGTAAACACTGAGTAATTTGTCCCGGATGACCGCCCACTCACCTGTCAATCAACCACTGCACTAAAACAAGAGACTTTGGGGACTTAAGAAAACCCACCCAAAATGCATATATACACAGTAGGGATGCACCTATATGCACATTTTGGCTGATACAGATAATTCTTTATATTCAAAAGCTGATAACCGATATATATTGGCTGATAAATCTAAATCCAAATTTTCTATAATTTTTGAGATCCTGATTACAAAAACAAAAGCCTTACCATTAAATCCATGTCCCAAACACACAATCATAATGTTCTCATTATAATTTTATGTAACCAATAACTGTATTTTCCTTTTTTTTAAGTGATTTCAATCATATTTCAAGCGATTCAAACCCATCATGGCGAACAGTGCACATCTGAAGTGTCTCAGCTGAAGGAAATAATACATTATTTATTTATTAAAAAGATTAACATATATCAGCCGATACCGATGTGGGACCGATATATTGTGCATCCCTAATACATGCACAGAACAGGACAGGAAGCATGTGCATTGAAATTCAATTGATTTAGATTAAAACACTCTACTTGAAACATCTTATTTTACTTTAGCTAGTATGGAAGCACTTATTGATTGGTCTCACAAGACATCAACATCAAACCTTTAGGTTGAAGGTAAAGTGTGTTATTTCTGTGCCACTAGCAATCGCTCGCTATAGCAGAAATAATGATGGTTCATCAACGCTGCTTATGAATGCTTGAAAAGCCACGTACCTTAGGGAATCCCCTAACGGAGCAGAGCAGCTTGGTGCTGTACCCGACAGTAGTGCTGCGGTTCGCCAGGGCGGTGGTGAATTTGGGTGGCTCGCTGAAGTCGTGTTCCTTGTACTCTGGAGGCTTGTAGTCGATGCCTAAAACACATCATAAAGATCAGTGAAGCAGGAATAACCACTGAAGATCACTGCAAGACTGTCAGGGTTCCCACACCTTTTCAACAATCATTTTCCAGGACTAAATTTAATACAGCGGAAATAAAAGACAAGGATCACGCCAAATATTTGCTCTCTAGGTCTTTAAAAGGCGTACAGTTTATTGCCATGACTTAACTATAAAAATGTTTAATATGAGCTCTTAATCATGACAAATGTTCTCATTACCAGTGTCAATATCAGGCGATTCTAGGATTTCAGTATTGGGAGGCTAATACCCATTGAGGGAGTGATTTTTAAAAGAAAAAATGAATATATTGTTTGTATACTAGGGTAGGCATGAACAATAAAGTAACCTTCTAAAATACCCATCAAGTCAATCCCTGAATATTTAATTACTATTCATTTTAAATAACCAGCTAATATTCATTAAGAATACAGACAAGCTTTATATTGCTGTAATAGTCTAAATTGGCATTATGTGGGTAAAATATTTTTTTTTTTCAATGTGTGATGATTTAAACACAATTTTTACTATATTTTTGCAGTAAAATTAACTTTAAAGAAGCTCTAAATTTATAATTTTCATTCAGGGAGATAACCGGGAAAATGTGCCGTGCTTTAGTGGAGGATTTCTGTCAGCTGGTGGAAAACAAACACTTTTAACACGAAAATTACATGAAATGCCCACTATAACCAGTAGATGGCAGCAGAGGACCACTCATTCGCTCATTTCCACTCCCTTTTATAGTTCTTTTCAAGTGTTTTGCTTTTGATTTATTATAATATGAAGATTGTAACAAATTTTAGCAATTTTATTTTACTGAAGTAGAATAGCATAAAGTCTCATGCCATTTAGATGAAAGGAATTTTAATAAATAGATTTTACTGTGGATGGAAACCATCTTGAATTGCTTCTGCATCATATTATTTAAACTGCATTTTTGCTGCGGATTGAAGAACACGCTAAATAACGCAGACTAAAATACTGGGATGAGCCGAAGCCTGCCGCCGGTTTCCTGTGAGTCTTAAAGGAGTCGATAGATTACGGAGTTAAATCACACATTTTTAGGGGGATTGGGTGGAAATTTAGGGGGACTAAAGCCATCCTAAAATTGGCCTAGTGACACCCCTGGTCAATATCAAAGCAAAAATATTAGAACTATTTTAATGTTTTGTTTAAAAAAAAGATTTTCCAGGACAACAACAAGATTTTCTAGGACATTTTACATTTAATGCATAAATTTTCCGAGTTTTCAAGGTTTTCCAGGATGAGTGGGAACCCTGTCAGTAGGCATCCCAGACAGTAACAGTCTCGGCCCAGATCCGGGCCACATCTGGTACATGTGGATTCAAGATCTGGGCCGACTCTGTCCTGCACCTCAAGTGGTAGAGCATGTCGAGGTCATGGGTTCGATTCCCAGGGAATGCAAGAACTGACAAAAATGCATGTATATTGAATGCAATGAAAGTCCTGTGACGCTGAGCAAATGTCAAATCTAAGATTCACCTGTCTTCTGGATTGTGGCGGAGGTCTTCGTAACGGTGGCCTCTTCGCTGATTCCACACTTGTTCTCAGAAAAGGCCCTGAAGATGTAGGTGTTGCCCATGATCAGGTCTGAAATAGTGGCATTCATTCTGTGATAATGCTCCAGTACTGTGAACCAGTCCTGAGGACACACAGCAGCTCAGGTCAGTAAACAGAAGTCCATTCCTCATTCGTTTTAATGTGAAAGGAACTGCATAAATAAACAGTTTTCTGAACACGGCCACCGAACAAACACATAGTCCCGCCCCCAACTCACGCCATTGGTCAAGGACTCGTCAGGTCGCTCAAGAAAATAAAGATTCAAGGAAATTAAATATAAATGGCGTAGTTATAGAAGTCTCTTCAGCAGAGCTGCTTATAGCTGAATTCAGCTCGCTTCATAATTGATCAACTTTACAGTTATTGAATTGAACTAGGGCATTATGAATTTTCCAAATTCATAAAAAAAATTGGACTCCTTTTAATGGTTATATACAATTGTATTAATCAAAAAGCATGTTTTATTAATTGAAATCATGAAATTTCTACAATTTAACATCAATTTATTAAGAGTTAAACAAAAATGACATGTTTAGGGCCCTATGAAATACGCTTTATTTTTCCCCAAATTCCATTAGATTTTTTTTTCCAAAGTCTGTTTTCCCATTTACATTTTTAAGAATAATTTTTAATTTTCCAAATTCAGTTTTTTCCATTTTAAATTATTTTTGGAACCAGTTTTTTTTTGTTTTGTTTTCTGGATTCTATTTTAATGGTTTAATTAAATTTTAATAATCAAAAAGCATGCAAGAATACATTAAAATATTCTATTAAACTTTTTTTTTTTGTGTATTTTAATTTTCTGGCCATCAAATGAAGGCATAAAACAATTTAATTCATAATTGAATCATATGAAATTAAAGCACAACAGAGCTTTACGTTCATGTCCTCATAGAGAGGCTGAAAACACGGAGCGTCATGCGTGCTTCAGTGTGTGTGGGGGAAATCAAACCACACACACACACTCACACTCACACTCACACTCACACTCACACTCACACTCACACTCACACTCACACACACTCACACTCACACTCACACTCACACTCACACTCACACTCACTCTCACACTCACACTCACACACTCACACACTCACACACACACTCACACACTCACACTCACACTCACACTCACTCACACTCACACACACTCACACTCACACTCACACACTCACACACTCACACACTCACACACTCACACACACACACACACACTCACACACACACACTCACACACACACTCTCACACACTCACACACACACTCACACACACACACACTCACACACACAAACACACTCACACACAAACACAAACACACACACACACACTCTCACACACACTCACACACTCTCACACACTCTCACACACACACACACACACACACACACGATTCATTTTAAATATGCACTTTAATATTCACACACACTAGTCTATAGCACAGTTTGATGTAAGTGTGCCGACCTGCTTTTTTCATCAAACATTTGACAAATGAATGTCCAAAAATAATGGCACGATATAGTGTGTAGTAACTGTTGTAAAGCTTGTACCCCTGTCTTTTTGTCGGCCTTCTGGATGGTGTATCCGGTGATTGCTGTGTTTCCGTTATCCCTGGGTTCGGTCCACTCCAGAGCAACATTGAAACCCCAGGTGTCCACGATCTTGATGCTGGCTGGAGGTCCAGGCAACTCTGGTGAACAGGTCGACAAGACAATTGTTGAAAAAAAAACAGACAAACAAACTCTATGGTCCATGATGTGTATGACCT
The DNA here is from genome assembly GCA_018749465.1 of Paracanthobrama guichenoti. Lineage (NCBI taxonomy): Eukaryota > Metazoa > Chordata > Actinopteri > Cypriniformes > Gobionidae > Paracanthobrama > Paracanthobrama guichenoti. The sequence continues at coordinate 30,667,408 of CM031948.1, forward strand.
TTTATAACACTCACCAACGATCTGCAGAGTTAACTGGGCTTTGTCCTCAAAGCTGTCCACTTTCACACACATCTCATACACGCCGGAGTCGACTCTCTCTGCGGCGCGGATGAAGAAGATGCTGTCCTTGTCGCTGTTGCGAATATTCACCTTTTTAGTATCAATAGGCTGGCCATCCTTTGTCCATGACACAGAAGGTTGAGGTTTGCCCTGCAGGTTCGCAAATAAACGTGAGAATTAGCAACTCAAAGTGCCTAAAATTGACAAAATCATTCAAAATTGACTCAGAATTGACTGATTGGTCAGATGAAGAATGTTGTGTGCTTGTGCATAATCAGGCATAACATTATGACCACTGACAGGTGAAGTGAATAACACTGATGATCTCTTCCTCACGCCTCCTGTTAGTGGGTGGGGTATATTAGGCAGCAAGTGAACATTTTGTCCTCAAAGTTGATGTGTTAGAAGCAGGAAAAATGGGCAAGCATAAGGATTTGAGTGAGTTTGACAAGGGCCAGATTGTGATGGCTAGACGACTGGGTCAGAGCATCTCCAAAACTGCAGCTCTTGTGGGGTGTTCCCGGTCTGCAGTGGTCAGGATCTATCAAAAGTGCTCCAAGGAAGGAACAGTGGAGAACCGGACACAGGGTCATGGGCGGCCAAGGCTCATTGATGCACGTGGGGAGTATTAGAATGCATTATAACTGTGGTTATAATTATTCATGAGAGCTTTATATATAAAGGCTGCTTTAAGTACAGTAAATCATTATGTTTTAATAATAATTGTTTCTGTTCTACAAGCAAGATTACGTACACTGAAGGGAATAACCAGGTTGATCTTCTCTCCAACATTTTTCACGAAGCGTTGCCTCAGGAAACGGGGCAGACGGATTTTAGGGCGATCTGAAAGGGAGAAAACAAACGGCACATGATATGATTATATTGTATATATGCAGTATGCTTTTGAACACTATGAGCATGGTTACATGATTGACATTTAATGTGCCAAGGTTTTATAAAGAAATACATGTTCTTATATTATTGGTTTACAAAACAAGCCTAATCACTTTATTTTTAATATCAGTCAAAACAGAGAAGAAATCCTAGGTTTTAGGTGAGGAAAACTTTAATTTCACTATTTAGTGAACACTGTAAACCTGAATAAGTTGGCAAAAGAAATGTCAAGAAATGTAAAGTTTAAGTAAGCAGAACTTGCAGATTTTTATTTTGTACTCATACATTTTAATTGCTCTTAACTTTAAATATTTGAGTAAGCTCATTTAAATTAAAATGATCAACTTAAATATTTTCAGTAGTGGAGACTTGGCTAGCTTTAACTAGCTAATTCAATAAATGCCACATTGCTAGTTGGTGACACAATGCTTTGATAGCATTAGCATAGCATAGCACTTGCTGAATGAGTACGACAATATAAAACATTCAACAATGTATATTTGTTCTCCTCATGCTCCACTCGTCCAAACCCTCCAAAAAACCCAACATAACCGAAGCTCTTCTAAACTAACATTGCAAAATATTAAACACTACTAAATCTCCTATTAATCTTCCTCAAAAAAACACATCTGTGCCCCTGCAGCTCAACCCCAGTCCTGATCTCACGGGTATATCTGTGCCGATAGCCAACAATACATGTGTGGGGCAAAATTATACATTTTTCCTTTATGCCGAAAATCATTAGGATATTAAGATCATGCTCCATGAAGATATTTAGTAAATGTCCTACCGTAAATATATCATAAATGTATTATTAGTAATAATATGCATTGCTAAGGACTTCATCTGGACAACTTTAAAGGAGATTTTCTCAATATTTAGATGTTTGTGCACCCTCAGATTCCAGATTTTCACATAGTTCGAATATTGTCCTAACAAACCATAAAAGTAATTTAAAATAATGAAAGATTATTTATTCAGATTCAGGTGATGTATACATCTCAATTTTAAAAATGTTGACCCTTGTGATTGGTTTTGTGGTCCAGGGCCACATATAACACTTAATTTGAGCATTTACTCTCCCTTTTGAGTGTCATGGCAAAGCATGCTGGGAAATAGAAATCCCAGCCCAGTTTCTGTTCAATTTAAGTTTGTCTAAATTAAAAGAAACAAGTTCATAAAACTCAAAACAATGAAACAATTCAGATTACTTAAAATGCGTTTGAGAACTCAAGAGAGAAAGAAAGTTCTAAATTTGTTTAATTTGAGTTGGCTCTACTCAAATCTGATTTTTTTTTGAGCGTTAGGGTTTACAGTGAACCAGAACTAGCTAAGGCTAACCTTAACGTGACCCGGGCTTTCCAGAGCGCAAGCCAACTGTAATTTCATCCTTAGCTGTGGTCAGCTAAGACAAAAACTACCAAAATCATTTGCAAAACCCTATGCAGAAGCACAGATGTAGAACACAGAATGAAATCAAAGGCTGAGGAGTCGATTACAATCACACACTCTGAGCGGTGGTTCTGTTGGACTCATCACAGCTTTAAATAGCCACTGATAACTTATGACGGATATCTTTAGTTACAAATCTCAGAACCGCAGTTTAACGGTCATTATAAAGCACCTATGATTTTTGTTTTGGATGCATGTAATGAGGCATCCTCTGCATTTTAGTCCTCATATAAAATGGTGAATTAGTTTCTGGAAGTCTTACATGCTTCTAAATAAACATAGCATCTCTAGCGAGCTAAAAGCCTCATGGGGTAACCTAAGATGCCACCTGACTCCTTGTGCAGAGCGAGAACATTTGGGAATGCATCCCACCCTCCGACTCCAGCCATTCACACTTGCCGCCATCGCTCTTAAAGGAAGTAGCTTGACACTGCTCCAGGCGGCTAGCTGTCAATGGCTTTGAAGCCATGCAAAACCTTGTCCACATAATCCGTGCTAATGCACAGCACTTCCCAACTAACTATTTTCAATAGTTTTTTTATATTGGAAAAGATATTTCATGATGCTTCGGTGCATGAAGACCTTTAAGCGGAGCTCTACTGAAGCGTCCCTCCCCCTCTTCGACTGGATTCAAGTTACATTCCAATCCCGCTTGACTTTCCGTTCTGCATTTATGATTTCTTTCTTTAGACGCTGGGCACTCTTGGAGTGTGTAAAATGACTACAAGTATTCATGCACCAAAACTGGTTTACATAACTTTAACCGCCTCTTGTTGCTTCACAATGTTCTCAGATGTTGGAAAGTCCTACTAGTCTGGGCTGCGTTTCCCAAAAGCATCACAAGCCTAAGTTGATCGTAGAGACCACTGGCTTACGATGCTTTTGGGAAATGCAGCCCTGTGCAGTTCATGATGTCACAGATAACTCTACACTGTAGATCGATCTGTAAGCCAACACGTCTTCATGCTAACGCCAGACCCTTGTCAGGTAGATTTATTTTTTCACAACTGGCAGCCACTCAGAGCCAATTAGGGTGCCTGTAGAACAGCATGAGAGGTTTGCTTGACGTGGCACCAATTTCACCTCTCTAGATAGCTCTGAGGTCTGGATACTTGAGACTCGAGAAGTGGCCCCTGATCTTTAGAGCAGGGTAACTCTATGTAGGGCTGCCTACAACTAGAAGAGGCTTATTTGACCAAGTCGGTTAGGCGTGGGACACACTAGACGATTTTCAAATCGTAACCAATTTTAAAACTGTGGGAGACCACAGTTTCAATCGACTATTATCATTATAATCCTCCGAATGCACGGATTCGTCCGGAACGCGAGAGCACACACCTGTCGACTGTAGTAACAGTTCCACAGTGAGATCGAACGTGACTTGAGAATAAAAACAAAATGGAGGAGGTTTTGTCCTATAATGCCCTTTTCACAAGATGTAATATAAGTGCCCAGAATGTGTCTGAAGTTTCAGCTCAAAATACACCACGGATCATTTATTATAGGATGTTTTGAAAACCCCTATTTTGGTAGCAGCAAAAACACGCTGTTTTCGTGTGTGTCTCTTTAAATGCAAATTAGCTGCTGCTCCCCGCCCCCTTTTCAGAATAGGGCGGAGCCTTTACAGCTCACTAGTTTGGATAAAGGACAACAGCGGATAAATACCATTTGTTTGTCCAACTTCATTTTCAGAACATGTAAGTACCGCACGTTATATTGTGTGAATGTACGCAAATCGCTTTTGTGAATGTGCTGGTTAGCATTGTCTCTGTATGTCATTAGTTTTATTCAAGAAGTAATAAAAGTGCGCTTCTGAATTGCACAGGTGAGTATTTTCGGGCTAAAATAACACCAGAAGCTCTGGTCTCTGTGAATACAGTCAGAGACAATGGTAGCTTTAGCCACATTAGCACATTCACAAAGGCCATTTGCAAACACACACATTATAAAGTGCAGTACTTATGTGTTCTGGATATGAAGTTGGATCATGAAGAGTTGGATTTGATCCATCTTTGAGAAGTAACTTTTGTGCAACTCCCTCGGTCCAGTGTACAATGATTCACACACACATATACAAGCTTAGCTCATTTCTTGAACACATTCCCTTCACAAATGACATGAATCCACTGCATCCTCAGTGTCTCAGATGCCGGAAGTTTATTATTACAGCCAAAAACAGAAGTTATAATGTTTAAACAGATGAGACTGTTATGACTAGTTGCTCTAGTGAGGGTGTAAACATGGCGGAGTGTGTAACAGAAATAACAGCGCTTCAACGGCATGCCAACAGCACTCGACTGCAACAACTCAACATGGCCCCACCCCCTTTGTTGCGTGTTCCCGGGGGCGGGGTTTATGTAAATTTTAGGGTCTGTGATGTCAACAACCCGTGAAAAAGCTCGCTTTACTCCCTTCCAGGTGTTTGTTGTAGTCCTTAAAAAGCGATTTCAGTAAAAGAAAGTATCTCCCTTTGCTTTGAACTTTGTCAAAAGAAGTCTCTTGCGACAAGTCTCGAATCGGGCCACGTCATTCTAATCGCTGAACACATCAGACACACTTTATGCAGAATTGTAATGCCCTTGTGTTATTCAGCCTGAGGGTGGCGCGAGGATTGACAGACGACACACGACACAACGCATAGAATGCCATCAATGTAGCATTTATTGCGACTGAATGTTGCTTATGGCTCTCTATGAGAACGCGCTGCAGTTCCAGCTTTCACCACAGATTTACATTGGAAATGAGTGGGGCGCTGTAGAGCTGGGACGGGCTCCGAGACCGAGATAGCATCACGATACATGCCTGCCGAATCCATATGCTACAGTTTAATGTACTGTATCCTACTCACTTTATGACATAAAATAGTCTAGAAAATCTGAAAAATAAAACTGTAAAACACATTTACAATTTATTATTAATTCAGTGTAAGAATCTTGAAAAAAAAATGTATGATGCTATCACAGAAATCTGAACCCTTTTCAACACAATAATAATCATAAATGTGTGTTGATCATCAGCTCCTCATCTGAGAATGATCAGTGAAGGATCATGTGACACTGAAGACTGGAGTAATGATGATAAACTCAGGAATAAATCACACTTTACTATATATTCACATAGAGAACAGGTATTTTAAATTGTAAAAATATAGCAATATTACTGTTTTTACTGTATTTTTAAATCAAATATATGCAGCCTTGGTGAGCCTACACTTTTGAACAGTAGTGTGTGTGTTTTCAGACTCACCCACGACCTCTCTGACCAGGACAGTGTCGGGCAGAGTGGCAGGAGGGCTGCGGCCGCCGGGGTTCACGGCCACCACTCTGATGTTCAGCCGGTCACCCGTGGTCTGGTTCTTAATGACATAACGGCAGGACACAGTGAGCTCCTCATTAGCGGCTTTCCAGTCGGCAGCTAGGATAGAGATGAAAATTAAAAATTAGGAGAAAGCGCATCCAGTTGGAAGTGTTAAAGGCACAATATGTAATTTTTCGTCTCTTACTCAACACAAAGGCGTGTCTTGACTCTTGAGTGGGCGGAGCTTTTATTCTGCCGCGAGCGTGTGTGTGTGTAACGCAGCGCTGTTTGATCATATCACACACATGTGAGTGTGCTAAAGTGATGTTATAATGCTACTCTGTGCGTTGGCTCGGCGCTACTATGAGACACTTGTTCACACTGCAGTGAGCGAGATCATATTAGGCATGGTAAAACATGTGCGGTAAATCAACAACACCAGATTTAAACAATCAGACTAACTGTGTTGAGCTGGAGAACAATCATTAGTTTCTGTCCATCAGTGATCCAAACAGTGTCTAATAAAACACATCAGATATTAAAGCGGCTTTGTGTTGCCATGGTTACTACACAATAACACCGGAGGGGAACGCGGGGATGATGTCACTGGTTACAATCACTTATTTCTCTGGATTTAAATATTCTTGGGAACATTTGGGATAATTTACACAAGTCAACAAAATATATAACACTGTTCTAGCGGTTTTTGGATAGTTTAATCCAAAAAATTTACATATTGTGCCTTTAATCAGAGATTTGCATCCCAATAACCATCATAAAAATGTAGTTGATTAATTGCACATGGATTTTGGTAAGGCCATATTTATATAATAATACTTCTTAAAAATTGATTTGCATCTCATTTATAGTCATAAAATTGATTGTTGATAAATGGTACATTGTTTTTAGAAATGCCATATTTTAATAAAATTATTAAAAGCATTATTATTATTTTTAAGTATTTTTATTTACAAGCACTCTATTGATTGTTGAATGATTGCACATTTATAGTAAAGGTCATATGCAAATAAAATGTACATATTATTATTTAAAAATGTATATAAAATTATATTCTTAAATATATTCTTAAAAATTTACAGATTTTGCAGTGCGTCAATTTATGTTTCCCACACGGTGCCTGAACAAATCTGTATTTATTTACACTTTTAACGGCTGTATGAGCGAGTCTAACTGTATTTACGTGTGCAACAGACACCCTGTTTCTCAGGCAGACGTCAGTGTGGCACTTCTAGAAATGCCTCTCTCCATATAGGGACACAACTGAGGTGGGGTGTACATGTTGCCGTTGACATATTGGGGACAGGTGCAACTGAGAGGTTTGACCAGCCAATAAAATGCTAATGAATATTTGAACATTGAGCTGTGTTTAATTTAAAGGGATAGTTCACCCAAAAAAATGAAAATCCTGTCATTTCTTCTGTTGAACACAAAAAAAGATATTTTGAAGAATGTTGGTAGGAAAAATAATACTACAGAAGTGAACTGTCTGGTTACCAGCATTCTTCAAAATATCTTCTTTTGTGCTCAACAGAAGAAAGAAACTCACACAGGTTTGGAACGACATGAGGGTGAGTAAATAATGACAGAATTTTCATTTTTGGATGAACTATCCCTTTAAGGTACAGTATTGTGAGGTAAGTGCTTGGCGGGGCACTGTAATCAAATGAAAAGGCTTTTTTAGATGTTAAATGTAATCCTCATTGAGGGTTTTATTACCCCTATGAAGAAAGAAACTGTCGGTCTGAAACCGAAAGCAGCTGCCTTGCTGCACAGTAAGTCGATGCCTAAACAGGCAGTGTTTTTGATCTTAGGCCGTGTGTCCACCGAAGTGTTTTTAGCCAGCTGAAACACACCTAGCCATCTGCGCTTGAGGGCGCTTTTTTAATCAGTTGAGACGCTTTTGCTTTCTCTGGTACGGAACATCTGCACAGATTGTTTTTTTCTGTATTGTTTCTATATAAAATGTTGATACAATGTAAAGTATTTGCTCTGGCTCTTGTTTTAAATAATTTATTATGCTCATTGTTGTTGAATTATGGGAAGTGTTCCCGGTTCCGGCTGACCTAGTTAATGCAGCCTAACAATCATTTACTGATTTGAATAATAGAGATTGATAATGTTCTGTGTGTAAGCCATAGTAAAGATGCGTTTTTAGTCTAGATTTGAACTGACAGAGTGTGTCTGCTTCCCGAACAATGCTAGGAAGACTGTTCCAGAGTTTAGGCGCTAAATAGGAAAAGGATCGACCGCCTGCAGTTGATTTTGATATTCTAGGGATTATCAACTGGCCAGAGTTTTGAGACCGCAATAGACGTGATGGAGTATAATGTGTTAAGAGTTCGCTCAAGTACTGGGGAGCTAAACCATTTAGTGCTTTGTAAGTAATAAGCAAGATTTTAAAATGTATACGATGTTTAATAGGGAGCCAGTGCAGTGTTGACAGAACCGGGCTAATATGGTCATACTTCCTGGTTCTAGTAAGAGCTCAAGCTGCTGCGTTTTGGACCAGCTGGAGTTTGTTTATTAAGCGAGCAGGGCAACCACCCAGTAAAGCATTACAGTAATCTAGCCTTGAGCTCATGAACGCATTAACTGTTCAGCATTTTGCATTGAAAGCATGTGTTGTAATTTAGATACATTTTTAAGATGAAAGAATGTGGTTTTAGCCCCGCCCCTCCTCCTCTGTGATTGGACAGCTGGGCAAAGAGTGACAGTAGCCGTGTTTCCATTACATATTTGCGCAAAACTTTTGTAATATTTTCTAAATGTCAATAAAAAATCTATTGTGAAACGACAGCATTTCCATCAACCGATGTTATGCGACTAAAACAAAAAAAAATTCCTCTCACGATAAGTCAGAAATCACGGCGACGGATGTTGGTAGGTTAATGTGTATCGCAGCCATCGCACTATCCATTATTTTCAATCAAGGGAGATGTAGGCGTGATATATATCGATATCATCTGATGTAGGTTCATCTTTAATGTTATCTTTATCGGTCCGATAAGAAAATATCTCTGATATCCTAAAGCCGATAAATAATGCATTATTTCCTTCAGCTGAGACACTTCACTGTTCACCATGATGGGTTTGAATTGCTTGAAATATGATTGGAATCACTTCAGAAAGGAAAATAACACTTCACGGATGAGTATGCATAAGAGCATAGTGTATAGTGTCAAGTCTATATAGTAACTCCAGTCTCGTCTTCTGTCCAAACATACTGCGTCATCTTTAAAGAATGATCATGTGACTTTTACGTATGCCAGATGACCTGTAAATGAGAAAAATTAAGTTTTGCGTAATATTCCTTTTCCGAATTGGATGAAAAACCACCTCATGTGAGTGTAGAAATTGACGCGTTTCCATTGGGTGTATTTTCAATTTGCGCAATTTAAAGGGTAATGGAAACACGGCATTCTTCCCAGATAGCAACATCAATGATTTGTCCAAATCCAATGTTGCATAACACCCTTCCTATTAGAACAGCAAATTGTGTCGGCCCAGATCCGGCCCACATCTGGAGCGTGTGGAATCCATGTGTACCAGATGTGGGCCGACACTATTTCCTGTCTGGACTCAACTCTCTGCAACCAGTGCGCTCAGCACCTCGTTACACTTGTGCCGTTTCAAAAACATGGCGCTACCACTGAAAACAATTGGAAAAATATGCTAGCCTCTGGAAAAATCGCTTTGGTGGACACACGGCCACCTAGACGGCAGCATAGTTTCGGCCCAGATCCGGCCCACATCTGATATGCATGGAATCCACAAGTACCAGATCTGGACGACAATTTTTGCTGTTCTAGTAGGAAGGATCGTAGTCTCGATCTCTACCTCTACAGAAGGCTGAATTGGTTTAGATTCGCAGACTTACTTCCTTCCTTGCAGATTTCCACAGTGTATCCATCCAGACCAGAGTTTCCAATGGTGGCTGGAGGTCTCCATGAGACAGTGACTGAAGTGTCATTGACGTCCTCAACACTGAGCTCGACGGGCTCGCTGGTGGGCTCTGGAGAGCAAACAGACGTTCAAAATTAGAAACTACAACCACACTCTCCATCTAATGTTACAACTGGCACAAAACTGAGGTGATCTGAAGCGGTTTAGATTCGCGTGGGTTTACCTGCAGGTGGAGGGGGTGGAGGGGGTGTAGGTGCTTTGATTTCCTCAGCAGGTGGAGCTTCAGCATCAGCTGGTGTTAAATAGGCAGGGCACATTAATAAAAGCAGCATTTAACAGAGCTTCAGGTGTTAGTTCAGTCAAACATTACTATGTCTCCAAATTTGGTCTTTATTAGAAAAATGCGTTTTAAAGTCAACATGAAATCAATACTGACATGCTGAAATCAAGTTCAAGTTGCGAACACTTTGTCTTTCATGTTGACTTTCATGGCAGTACTGTAAAGCATCTGCTGTTTTGATATTTGCGGCAAATAAATATATGGTAGCCGTTTAGCATTGGTTTACCATCAGCGGGGCCTCAGCAGCGTGTGTAGCGCTGGTCACAATGCATTCACACGGGGCGCTAGCCAATTGCATTCATGCAACCCTCGAAAAAATTATGTGATTGGCTGTTGTCACTATGACGGTCGCTTCAGACACGCCCTTCATCAAGCGCTGACGCAACCGTCATAGTGACAACAGCTAATCACATTACTTTTCCGGTGTTGCATGAACGCAATTGGCTAGCATCTGCGCTAGGGTATTTGCATAGGCGATCTGATTGGCTGACGCTTGTGTTGACGCTTGAAAAGTTGGAAGATTTGTCAACAACTTCCGCAAGCAACGCCAGTGAAGACATCCCCAATTCAAAATAAACGATAAGCGTTAACGGCCACGCACCAGTAGAAATGTGGCAAATAATTTTTAAATGTTAGTAAAATGTTAGAATAGACCAAGTATTAAAGGCTTGTTTTGCATGCACAGAGTTTAGAAAACTGAAAAAAGTAGTCGTAAATATATCGTTTTGAGATTACAGGCATCCATAGATAATGGACAGAGCACATTATCTGTATTCAAACACATTTTAGTATAGTTAATCTTCAGTAAATATAGTTTAAAATAAATGAAATAATATTCTGTGTCCTAATATATCTAATATCTTTAATGCAATCATTATTTTAAAACAAAAGAATATTTCTAAATTCAACTGAAGAATTCCCTGTAATCACCTTCGAACTGGAACTCACTAATCAAAACATCACGTTAAGTATTTATGATCAACGTTAATAATATTAGCTCTGTCGGACTGTAAATAGAGATGTCTGCGTTTGCCACAAGCTCTAAATACCTCTGGCTTATAAGGCCTCGGCGGATATAGCTGGGGTTAAAATAATAATTGCACAGGTGATGAAAAGCATGCTTTGCTCTTGTTAGAGAGTAAAGCGCACAGGTTATCATGTGAATTAATGCAGATTATGAGCTACTGCGCTTCTATAGGAGCTTGTGTAAACTATTGCAATTCTTTTTCTTTGACTGCCGTTCACAAAAGCTTTCAAATCTGAAACTGTTACCATGGAATTTGTGAAGAATGTTTTTATTGTGTTTAAAGCTGAAATATGAAGGTGTACTGTAGAGTGAGCAGAACAGGCGTGGAGGGCGAGCAGCTGGTGGGATCAGTTTAGTGTCCGAGCGAGGAGAGGTTAACAGGTGTAAACACTATCAGCTGTAGTCAGGCGTTTTCCAAGTAGCTACCAAGAGTTCTTGGCTCCAGCATGAGTTCTCATGCATTATAAGAGTTAATTATTGCATGACATGCATATGTGTTAATATTGCTTTCTGTGTCATATTTCACCAAGGAAAATTATATTTTGCATAAAGATTCTTACTACAAAACTAGCCTAAATGTGGAAATATTCTGATGTTAAAAATAATTATTACTTAAATTGCGTTTGATGGTCTTATTTTCATTCATGGTGATTTTTAAATATGCAAATTTTAATGTCTTATTTTTTCTTCAAATTTTGGAGTGAAATATTGCACTTTGGCAATTTGATTTCAAGAACCCTGGGGAAGTTTGAGGTCCACATACGCACTCAGTACCTGCAGCAGGAGGTGCGGGTTCCGCTGGTGGAGCTTCAGCGGGTGCGGCGTCAGCGGGTGGTGCCTCCGCCGGAGCACCTTCAGCCGGCGCGGCCTCAGCTGGTGCTGGTTCCGCGGGTGCGGCTTCAGCGGGGGCTGGTTCGGCAGGGGCGGGCTCAGGTGCTGGTTCAGGCGCGGATGCCGGTGCGGGTTCCTCCTTCTTGGCGGCCTTAGCCGACTTCTTTATCGGGGCTGGTTTTGCCGGCATGCTTGTCCGCTTCAGGGATCCCTCTGACTTACTAAGTCCTTTGGCTCAGTCTGAAGATGGGTCGCCCCAGATTTATAGCCTAGGGCAACTCCTCCCCGAGAGTTTCAAGTGACTAGTGAGGGAGTGAACGCACTTCAGCTGTATACAGTCACAGAGTCTCACTGCAGATGAAAGGGGCTGATTTAAGCACACTAATTACATACCGAAGACAACAACAGCATTTAAATGTTAAAGGCACAATATGTAAGTATTTAAATATCCAAAAACCACTAGAACAGTGTTGTATATTGTGTTGACTTGTGTACTTACATTATCCCAAATATTTCCAAGAATGTTTAAATCCAGAGAAATAAGCGATCTTACCCAGGACAGGCGACCTATCAGTGACATCATTACACTCGTGGAAACCATGGAAACGCCAAAGACGCGTTAATATATGTGTTTTATTAAACGAGGAAACAACGGTTTGGATACATTTATAGACAGAAAACTAATTATTGTAAATTCAGGGTGACTGGGACACTTTTTCCAAGTCATCTCAATGGCAAAAAGTGATCATTTGAATGAGTGATTCATAAATACTGACCAAAGTTACAATTTAAAACCAGTCAGAGCTAGAAATGCATCATAATTACAGGTAAAGCTTCATATTACAGGTAGACTACTTTCTTTGAAAGACGCACCTTCGCTCTGGAGCCGCGGGATCAAGGCCCCGCCCACACCCCCACAGAATCGGTTAGTACAGTTCACTGCAGAACAACTCATGTTTGCGTGAAATAAACCGGTATGGAAATGTAGAAATTAAAGTTGAAGCTCCAATCTCCTCCTGAAAATCCAGAAAAAAAGTCCATTGGTGCCTCAGGGACGACTTCACTCAGAGCTGTCAATCATGACGCCACACCCCCATTTTTATAGCATTAGATAACTACCAAAAACCAAACTTATTTAAAAAACGAACACTTCAACTAACATCAGCATGATAAAAACTACCTATAATGACAAACTATCTTTGGAAAAAAAAATATTTGAAGTGTAATTTGATTTTTTAGTTTGTCTCACGTCCCATTAGATTGTACGAAGAGGGCGGGGCTTATGAGCTATACTAGGACCAGCCACCAGGGGGCGATCGAGACGCTTTGGCTTCACTTTTCAGGACTTGTGCGGCACACTTGGGTGAGCGAGAGCATGAACAGTCTCCGTTGAACATATGCACGCTTCCTGGTTTTCAATGAGCCAGCTCGGGCATTTCTGGTGAACTGTACAAACCCATTGCAAATGTTTTGTATGGCTCAGCTAAACAGGCCAACAAGAGACTGTTTCCTTTTAATTACACTAATATCTAATCAAAACATCTACAAATGTATAATTCTGACCAGAGATCAGGTAAAACCAAATGAAAACAATGGTTCTCAGCATAGACTGTAGAAGTAAAAAGATGGACGACGCACCTTCACTCTCCGCCATTGTAGAAAAGCTAAGCCGGTGTAGTGACAAATTGGGCCCCCCCTGAAATCGGGTCTCCTTTAGGACCCCAAGCGATCCCATTGGTTCAAATTGCTTTTAATAGGTAGGCCTCTTTAGTGCCTGATTACAATTCCTACAAAATCATGTAGGGAGAGTGGGGTAAGATGAGCCAGTGGGTAAGCTGACCCGCCCCCTTTATCTTGGCAACTGTACACTTTTAATGTCATGTGACCATATATTTTGGAGCCACTCATCATGTCTGCCAGACTGTGAACATGAACACACATTTACTTTAAAAACCTCGTCAAAGTGACCGATGTAATTAACGGCTGTCTCATCAAAGCTGATCTGCCAGATCCGTATTGGTGATTTAGTATATATGTATAAAACCATGCAAATCATTTAGCTAAATATTAGCCTGATTGTTAAGCTAGCTAGTTTAATCCAAAATGGCGGCTATGGGGCAAAGTGAGCCAAATGCTGTGGGGTAAATTGAGCCAGCGTTTTAACTTCCCCCACCATAAGGCGCTGTAGTTGAGTTAAATCTCTGAAGTATAAACTGCTGTAAGCTCAGTGTAATGTTACACGACTGGTTTAGTTTATCATTTTCTTATAAAGTTTATTTGATAGGAACAATGCACAAGTACAGCAAATCCTGCTCGGAGCCAGAAATGGACATTTCAACTTCATTTGGTTGGTTTTATGTTGTTTAAGTTAGCTTTAAGAACAGAAATATGCACTCTAAAAAATGCTGGGTTGTTTCAACCCAAACTTTGGGTTAAAAATGTAAGTAAAAAATGTAGCCCAACGGTTGGGTTTGTCCATATTTGAAAGTGTCCGTTTGTGTCCATATATTTTAGTGTCCATATTTGATCCAAATTTGGGTTGAAAATCTGTAAAAGGACATTTGATTATTGAAGATGTTTTTAAAATAATCGTATAATTATCTTTACAATCTCACATGATTCAGATTCAATCAGATGCTCCGTTTACACCCAGACGGTGCAACTTACCCCTAACCTGGGGTAAACTGAGCCACAGGGACACTTTTTATAAGAAGCCATATTGTTAGAACCCTTTGTCAGAGATGTATTCTGATCATTTATAATGATAGCAAACATCCTGACATTACTTCAGATACTTTTATTGCACTCCTGCCTTATTTTCTCTTATCTTGAGGACCACATAAGTTTAAAAAAATGGCTCATCTTACCCCTACTCTCCCCCTATGTCATACTCGTTTGGCATGTGTCCCCGTGACTTTTACTAAACGTATTCGAAGCGATAGATTTAACTCCGAGTAATTAGAACTGCATTACACACACATGCTCTGTGCACTTCATCCCCAGCGTGTGAAAACACAAGACACGACAAAGAACACGCTTAACGAACGTTGTGGTTTTTATTTGGACAGATGGACAATGTCTTGGTGGTCATTTCGAACAGCTCTTGCGCACTGGCCCACTCCATCGGTCTTCCTTACAAACCACATTTGTTAATGGCGTTGTTTTTTCTCTTAAATGATTGTTGTTGCAAATGCAGGGCCACGCTATGTACAATGTTTACATTTATAATGTCCTGTACAAAAGGGAACTCAAGTTGTACAAACAATCATTTGGGGAAACTTACAAAGAAAGAAAAGTAATATCATTCCTTTTATACGACCCCAAATTAGGTAGAACACATCCGTAATTCTGCTTCACACATGCGTTTACGACATTTAGAAACCCATTGCACATTGTAACTTACATCTTCTACCGTCATATTACCTTTTATGCAACAGTATTGTTTTTTTTAATCGATATCAAGCATTGCATGAAAGGACTATTCAGCAACTTCTCACCACTTTGTATCTGTAATATCTACATTTTCATTGGTCCGAGATGCCCAAGCTTGACCCTGACCTCAAGACAGCACCATCAAGGCATACAATCACCCAAAGCCAGGGATGAGACGAGTTCCTGACGCGCACATGACAAATTATTGCAATAATATAGTCCACATAAAAAGGTGAAAACATTAACAGACGGACATAACCAAAATCCAGTTTTAACAGTCACCATCCGTTTCCAGGACACAAAGCAGACAGTAAGTTGCTGAATGGTCGTGTTAAATGGGACTTTGCACAACACAGCACAGCGATCACACGGTTACAGGCACAATAACCAGGACATGATGCAGACGGTGTACAGCGGCTTTAGTCGCACTAATAAACTGCTGATGACGAAATTAGTTTCTACCTGCTCATGTAAATGATTTATCCCCTCAATGATTCAATATCAGTGGTAACTCGCCAACAACGTGCTCAGTTATGAAATATAATATACAACGATCTCCAGCAGATACGCAACAAAAGCCATTGGCACACTGTCTGGAATGTAAATATAAATGTCGCATATTAGACTTGAAGCAGCAGCGCAACTGAAGAAGGTCAATCATTTGCCATCTTGAGCTTTACGAGTCTCTCTATTCGGCTAATAAACTCCACCCACTGCAAAAAATGCTTTTCTTACTTAGTATTTTTGTCTCGTTTCTATTCCAAACACCTACAAATTCTTAGAACATGAAGGATTTACTAGACGAGTACAATGATTGTCGTTTTGGAGGAAAATAACTCAAAATTAAGTGAGTTTTGGCTTAAAATAAGCAAAATGATCTGCCAGTGCGGTAAGCAAAATACTCTTAATTCAAACAGAAAACAATTTTGTTTATTTTAAAGGTGCAATATGTAAGATTTTTTCAGTAAAATATCCACTAGGCCAGTGTTATATATTTTGTTCAGTTGAGTTCTTACAATATCCCAAATGTTTCCACCTATTTGTAAATGGTGAGGAAGTTGCTATTTTCCCCAATGAACCGGGACGTGAGGGCGTGGCCTGTCGATGACATCATATCCTCGTTCGGTTTGCGGTGTTATTCAACAGAAGCGCTTTACTCTCACTGCAGTGTGAACAAGAGTCATAGCAGCCGCGAGCGAACGCACAGAGTAACGTCATCA
>CM031948.1:30696384-30713884 GCA_018749465.1 Paracanthobrama guichenoti
CCAGAGTCTGGGCACCCAGTCCAGGACCCGCAGGAGATCGTCATTAGTGACGCTCCTGGGATCCTCGGCCTCCATTAGTTTTCTGTGCAAGTAACGCACCAGGAACCCGTTTGCTGGCTCCACGTTATTGGAAAACATCACCATCCTGTATAGAGAAAATATATAACCAGTTCAAATGTTTGGGGCCAGTAAGATATTTAAAAAAAATAATAATTTATTCAACAGCGAAAAATGCTACCTATTAGATTGTGCTTCCAGCATCATATTCATGTGGTTTAAGGTTTTTTAAACATCCATACCCACCCCTACCCTAAACCTACCCTTAAACAGATGCAAAAAAGACAGGCAGGAAAAACAGCAGGGGCAACAATAACCGTTAGATAGTTTTAGGACAGAACAGTCGCCAAGATTTAAAAATGAAATGTGACAGCATGGGCAAAAGTATTGTAGTGAAACTGCTGCTGGGGTGAAACTACTGCTGGGGTAAAACTGCTGGGGTGAACTGCTGCTGGGGTAAAACTGCTGCTGGGGTGAAACTGCTGCTGGGGTGAAACTGCTGGGGTAAAACTGCTGGGGTGAACTGCTGCTGGGGTAAAACTACTGCTGGGGTGAACTGCTGCTGGGGTAAAACTGCTGGGGTGAACTGCTGCTGGGGTGAAAATGCTGCTGGGGCGAAACTGCTGCTGGGGTGAACTGCTGCTGGGGTGAAACTGCTGCTGGGGTAAAACTGCTGAGGTGAACTGCTGCTGGGGTGAACTGCTGCTGGGGTGAACTGCTGCTGGGGTGAACTGCTGCTGGGGTGAACTGCTGCTGGGGTAAAACTGCTGCTGGGGTGAAACTGCTGCTGGGGTAAAACTGCTGAGGTGAACTGCTGCTGGGGTAAAACTGCTGGGGTAAAACTGCTGCTGGGGTAAAACTGCTGAGGTGAACTGCTGCTGGGGTGAACTGCTGCTGGGGTGAACTGCTGCTGGGGTAAAACTGCTGCTGGGGTGAAACTGCTGCTGGGGTAAAACTGCTGAGGTGAACTGCTGCTGGGGTAAAACTGCTGCTGGGGTGAAACTGCTGCTGGGGTGAAACTGCTGCTGGGGTAAAACTGCTGAGGTGAACTGCTGCTGGGGTAAAACTGCTGAGGTGAACTGCTGCTGGGGTGAACTGCTGCTGGGGTGAACTGCTGCTGGGGTGAAACTGCTGCTGGGGCGAAACTGCTGCTGGGGTAAAACTGCTGCTGGGGTAAAACTGCTGCTGGGGTAAAACTGCTGCTGGGATGAAACTGCTGCTGGGATGAAACTGCTGCTGGGATGAAACTGCTGCTGGGATGAAACTGCTGCTGGGGTGAACTGCTGCTGGGGTAAAACTGCTGGGGTGAACTGCTGCTGGGGTGAAACTGCTGCTGGGGTGAAACTGCTGCTGGGGTAAAACTGCTGCTGGGGTAAAACTGCTGCTGGGGTGAGACTGCTGCTGGGGTGAGACTGCTGCTGGGGTAAAACTGCTGCTGGGGTAAAACTGCTGCTGGGGTAAAACTGCTGGGGTAAAACTGCTGCTGGGGTAAAACTGCTGCTGGGGTGAAATGGTGGCTCTGCAGACAGATATTATTGAGACGAACAGGTTGCAGGTGCCGTCACTTTGCAATAACCACAAATTACCGCAGGACGGCGGGTGTTCATTTCATACTCTGTGAACAATGGTAGCTTATTTAATTTATAATAAATTAAGATATATGTCCAAAAACCTGTTGCAGTGGTGTTATCGTGGCGTAATACTCTGGTGGTAAAATGTATTAGCTGTAAATCGAATAGGAATACCTGTGGAATCGTCCACAGACAGCTCACGCAGTTCAGCTAATACATATCTTCATCACTGGCAAACAATAAGATGCATTTGCAGATTTGCTTTTAATTGACTGTAACGGTAGGCTCACTGCTTCTTCGTCCAACGCTCCGAGTGAGAAACCGCTTCAGAAGATTGAACTGAACTGAACAAATCATTCACACTGATTCGTGAACCAATTCAGACAGTTTTATCAACTTGTTGATCAAGTCTTTGAGCAGGATCAACTCAAGAGTGATTCATTTGTGAACAGGGCATCGCTTATGTCTCAGAATAAACTATGCATTTCTTAACATGCTTTGCATTAAACTAAAGTAACGAGAGGAACGTCGTCCACCGTAACGAAGTAAAAGTACAGTATTTTCATTAGAAATGTACTCGATTTAAACTAAAAGTACCCACAAAAAAAAGTACATTTTTCCAAAATAATACTCAAGTAAATGTACCTCGTTACTGCCCACCTCTGCATGTATCACAGTTTCCACAGAAATATGAGCTGATAATAATCATAAACCCTCATATCTGAATGATTTCTGAAGGGTCATGTGACACTGAGACTGGAGTAATGAGGATAAATTCATTACAAATTAGACTTTTAAAAAAAAAAAAACATTTAAAAATCTTACCAACCTCAAACTTTGAGCTGTAGTGCAGTTCACACAGCACGTGTCAGTTTGAGTGGACATCAAGTAAATATTTCACAAATAAACATTCATTTGAGCAACTTTGTGTATATCCCATTTGATAACATTAAACCCAGGAGAATGTGCATTTCCTGAAGAAAATGTGAGTGGTGCTTAAAGTGGCAAACATCGGCACTCGGTTGATAGGGTGTTTCTAGTGGGTTGCTGTATGGTTGCTAGGTGGTTGGTAAGGTATTCTGAGTTGTTGCTAGGTGGTTGCTAGGATGTTTTGGGTGGGTGCTATAGTGTTGCTAGGGTATCATGGCTGGTTGCTAGGGTGTTGCTATGTGGTTGCTAGGGTATTCTAGGTGGTTACTATGGTGTTGCTAGGGGGTTCTGGGTGGTTGAAAAGACATGGCTAGGCATTTGCTAACTGGTTGCTGAGATGTTCTGGGTGGTTGCTATGCGGTTGCTAGGGTGTTCTGGGTGGTTGCTAGGTAGTTGCTAAGATGTTCTGGGTGGCTACTAGGGTGTTACGGGTGGTTGCTAGGCAGTTGCTAGGCAGTTGCTAAGATGTTCTAGGTGGTTGCTAGGGTGTTGCTAGGGGGTTGCTAAGGTGTTCTGGTTTGTTGCTAGGCAGTTGCTAAGATGTTCTGGGTGGTTGCTTGGGTGCAGGGGCCCTGGATTGGATTTTTAATTTTTATTATTATTTACTTAAGCGTGAACAAAAAAAAAGACCCTCATTGGCCCATAAGAAACACAAAAAAGGCAGGTGATTGGATAGCTGTGACTTGAGTCACATCTGTCCAATCAGTGGCTGGTCAAATCATGTCAATCATTTTCATTTACGTCACTGCTAATGCTAGACGGGCAAGACAGCTAAATGTCCGAAAGAAAGTACAATAGTGGAGCACAAAAACAAGGTAAAAAAGAACACTGTAACTAAAATATACAGAAAAAAATAATTAAATTGACTGGATACTTCAAGACTGCTGAATCTTCATCCAGTCGAGGACAACAGCAGGAGGGCTGCCAGCTAGCATCGGCTTTTTAAGACTGGTTTCACATTATGGAGGGCGATCAGGTATTTATTTTAATTTCTTTATTCATATGTATTTACGTTGCTCAAATAGCACGCTCAACTGGTAGCCAGGCAACAGACATGACAAATCCTGAGTGGTGACGTCACTGCACGGTTCTAGCTAACCGGGGCGAGAACTTCCGGGCCGAGAACGGTTTGTAATCGTGCCGTACCAGGCTCAAGTGGAAACACAACTGGAACCGTTCCTTACCATCCTAAGAACCGTTGGGCCCGACGGTGGAAAAGCGTCTATTGTTGACCTGCTTGTGGGTCAGCCGCGCCCGCGCCCTCTGCAGAGATGGAGGGAATCTCCGGGTGTCTTTTTTTATTATGGCTTTGGTGTTTAGTGTATTGAACAGTGTTTTGTGTCTCAGTAACGATGTTGTGATTTTTGCCTCAGACAGTAAAACGGTGTTCTGCACTGATGCAGATGCTACCCTGTTGGTTTATAAAGCTAAACCAGCTTGCAGTTGAACTGTGAATGCAGGGAATTGTGTTGCTTTGCCGTTATAGTTACATATTTCCTTTGTAATTGTTTTGTGGCTGTGGTGGCAGAGGAATCTTTCCACCATCTCTGTTAATTAAAGGACTGCTTCTAGCACTGGGCATTGTGCTTGTTTGCATTTGTGTTTTGTTAGTAATGTTAAATTTCTCATTTTACCCATGGTGTGGTGGCATTTTTTGTACTGTGGTGGTCCACCACTTGAAGGAATGTAGAGGAAACACTGTAGTATTGGCTGTCTCAATGTGTGTATAGCCTATGCCAGTTCACCATAGCTGCGTGTGGTCAATGTATGATACTAAATGCATTTTTCCAGAAAAGCATAATTATTAAGGGGGGCCTTACACAAAGAGCAGCCTGGGGCCCCTGACCACCTAAATCCGTCTCTGTTGCTAGGGTGTTGCTAAGGTGTTATGGGTAGTTGCTAGGCAGTTGCTCGGGTGTTCTGGGTAGTTGCTAGGCAGTTGCTCGGGTGTTCTTGGTGATTGCTAAGGTGCTGCTAAGTGGTTGCCAAGATGTTCTGGGTGGTTGCTATGCGGTTGCTAGGGTGTTCTGGGTGGTTGCTATGCGGTTGCTAGGGTGTTCTGGTTTCCAAGCAGTTGCTAAGATGTAAATAAACGTGTGTGTAAAAATATGAAAGAGATGAACACTGTACAGTCAGCCAGCCATAAATTAGCAAAAAAGTTTAAAATGGTCAACTCTGCTACCAAAGTAGAGTAACAATGTCGACAGTCTGTAATAAAGAAATCATTTTTTTCATTAAAACTTAAAAACAACGAGAAGTAACGAGTTTGGCAAGCACTGAATTATTCAAATTGAACATGTTTTCAATAAGATACTGGAAAGACTTTCTGTAAGCGCACAGTTTCCCCTTAACCCTGTTATAGCATCACTGATGGAGTGAGTGAAGCACGTTCGTGTCACCCGAAGGGACAATCAAAACAAAAGCACAGGATCTGCAGCGGGACATCTCAGCTGTTCCTCCTGGTGTTAGCACTGACCTGAAGCTGAGGTGCAGACCATGGTTAGGGGTCATCTTCACTGGCTGATTGGTTGTCCCTATTATATACGGACTGAAAAAGAAACAAAACAGCTCTTAACACCTTTACAATCCTGGGAACCCCCGCTGGTCATGTAGCACAGAGTCACACTCACCATTTGTGATATTTACAGGTTAAAGCACCATTGACAAGTTCACTGAGGGATGTTGCATCATGCACATCATCCAAGATGACAACCAATGGGATCTCGGCTGTGCTGCTCTCCCGATCAATCTGATTGGCCAGATTGGACAGGTAGAGCTGAAGGTCCTTTTGGGATAAAAGACAAAACACGTCAAGACAAGTCGCATTTATTTACATAGCACTTCATACAATGTTTCAGACTGTTCCAACGCAGACAGAATCCAGGATTTACTGTATAACGTGGAATTTGTCAAATGTTTGATGAATAAATCAAAAGCAGGTCTACAGAAGACCATTCAGCTTTTATTCTCATTCGATAGTGTCAGTGTAGTCAAAGTGATAATATTACTGAATAGTAATTGTCTTAAAGGGATAAAGTTCACCTAAAAATGAAAACGACCCCATGATTTCCTCTCCCTCAACTCATCCTAACTGTGTATGCCATTCTTCTGTCAGACGAACACAATCAGAGTTATATTAAAAACTGTCCTGGCTCTTCCAAGCTTTATAATGGCAGTGAATAAAAGTGCATCCATCCATCATAAAAGAGCATCCATCCATCATAAAAGAGCATCCATCCATCATAAAAGTGCATCTATCCATCATAAAAGTTCATCCATCCATCATAAAAGAGCATCTATCTATCATAAAAGAGCATCTATCCATCATAAAAGTGCATCAATCCATCATAAAAGTGCATCCATCCATCATAAAAGAGCATCTATCTATCATAAAAGAGCATCTATCCATCATAAAAGTGCATCAATCCATCATAAAAGTGCATCCATCCATCATAAAAGTGCATCTATCCATCATAAAAGTTCATCCATCCATCATAAAAGAGCATCTATCCATCATACAAGTGCATCCATCCATCATAAAAGTGCATCCATCCATCATAAAAGTGCATCTATCCATCATAAAAGTGCATCCATCCATCATAAAAGTGCATCCATCATCATAAAAGTGCATCCATCCATCATAAAAGAGCATCCATCCATCATAAAAGTGCATCCATCATCATAAAAGTTCATCCATCCATCATAAAAGAGCATCTATCTATCATAAAAGAGCATCTATCCATCATAAAAGTGCATCTATCCATCATAAAAGTGCATCCATCCATCATAAAAGAGCATCTATCTATCATAAAAGAGCATCTATCCATCATAAAAGTGCATCCATCCATCATAAAAGTTCATCCATCCATCATAAAAGTGCATCCATCCATCATAAAAGTGCATCTGTCCATCATAAAAGTTCATCCATCCATCATAAAAGAGCATCTATCCATCATACAAGTGCATCCATCCATCATAAAAGTGCATCCATCCATCATAAAAGTGCATCTATCCATCATAAAAGTGCATCCATCATCATAAAAGTGCATCCATCCATCATAAAAGTGCATCCATCCATCATAAAAGTGCATCCATCCATCATAAAAGTGCATCATAAAAGTGCATCATCATCATAAAAGTGCATCTATGCATCCATCATCATAAAAGTGCATCTATCCATCATAAAAGTGCATCCATCATAAAAGAGCATCCATCCATCATAAAAGTGCATCCATCCATCATAAAAGTGCATCTATCCATCATAAAAGTGCATCCATCATCATAAAAGTGCATCCATCCGTCATAAAAGTGCATCCATCCATCATAAAAGTGCATCTATCCATCATAAAAGTGCATCCATCATCATAAAAGTGCATCTATCCGTCATAAAAGTGCATCCATCATAAAAGAGCATCTATCCATCATAAAAGTGCATCCATCATAAAAGAGCATCCATCCATCATAAAAGTGCATCCATCCATCATAAAAGTGCATCTATCCATCATAAAAGTGCATCTATCATCATAAAAGTGCATCCATCCATCATAAAAGTGTATCCATCCATCATAAAAGTGCATCTATCATCATAAAAGTGCATCCATCATCATAAAAGTGCATCCATCCATCATAAAAGTGCATCTATCCATCATAAAAGTGCATCTATCCATGCACTTTTATAATGAATAAATGCACTTTTATAATGAATAGATCATGGGCTAATTTTCATTTTTGGATTTTGAACTACCCCTTTTAGCATGATGACGAAAAACAGCATTTATAAATCGGAATATCATGTATATATTTGGGCAGCTGTGCCTGTGATGTACCCAGCGTACCTTGCAGGACTGGCGGTGCATGTTGAAGGTGGCAGCGATGGCGGGCGTGACCTCTCGAGCGCTGCGCTCCACCAGGTACTCGGCGAGGCGGTAGGTGAGGTAGGTCTTCCCTGTGCCGCTGGGGCCCGATAGGATCAGCCGCCGGTGCTTGAGCAACAGACTGATGTAGTGCTGCATCATGGGCTTGGGGATGAGCGTCTCGAACACGAGCACGTCCACACACTTCTCCTTCAGCCCTGCATTCAGAGGACAACAGTGTGTGAAGGCAAGGACCGTACAATATCAATACAGGTTTTACATTACATTTACAATGAGTCTTACAGCAGATGCTTTAATCCAGAGTGACAAATGAAGGATATTTACAATACAAGTCATACAAGAACTATTCACAATGTCAAAAGTGAGCTCTTTATAAGTGTTTTATGTCATATGTAAAATTACAAAATATATTCATTTTAAACATGTATCGCGATTAATCGCATCCAAAATAAAAGTTTGTGTTGATATATGTGTGTGTAATTATATTGTATATTTAAATACACACATTCATGTATATATTTAAGAAAAATTTTATCTTTATGTATAAAATATTTATATTTGTATATAATATACATTTTATATATATATATATATATATATATATACACACACACACACACACACACACACACACACACACACACATACACAGTATATACATGCAACTTTTTCTTAAATATATACACGAATGAGTGTGTATTTAAATATACAATATAATTACACACACATATATCAACACAAACTTTTATTTTGGATGCGATTAATCGTTTGACAGCCTCAAAAATATATATCTTTATAATAATAACAACATAATATATATAAAATACTATCCTCCTAGAAATATAAACTGCCATAAAATACTAGAAAACATATTTTACAGCTAATTATTTTAGCTGATCAATATTATTAATATCAATATTATTTTTTAATCTGCTAGATTTTTTTAAAAACTGCAAAAGCGCCAATCACATTTTTTTACATGCATTAAGTGACATCAAGAATCAAAACAATATAATGAGCAATAATAGTTATCTTCTAATACTTCTTATTAAAAAATATAGGCTAATTTTTAAATCTTAAACATGTGCATGAAGTATTTTTTAAAACTCTGAAATGAGGGTATACACATTGTGTACGAGAGAGAACAGTCAAAGTGCTTTATTTTCATTAGTCTGGGTGGGCTATAGCAGCCAGTGCTTAAAATAACACCTAGACCAAGCCCTGAGGAGTCTGGGTAATGACCCCAATTCCCTGGGTCATATATCAGACCTGAGAGCGCAGGAATGATGGGATTGGGGGAGGGCGGTAGTGCTCTGGGTGGGCCATGGACTAATCACAAGTCCTGCTGCCTGCTGTTAGATATACATTATATATATATAAAATAGGCTACAAATAAAAAAAATGCATATAAATATGTCTATATAAGCAGTGTGTGTGTGTATGTGTGTCTGTGTGTGTGTGTGTGTGTGTGTGTGTGTGTGTGTGTGTGTGTGTGTGAGTGTGTGTGTGTGTGTGTGTGTGTGTGTGTGTGTGTGTGTGTGTGTGTGTGTGTGTGTGTGTGTGTGTGTGTGTGTGTGTGAGTGTGTGTGTGAGTGTGTGTGTGTGTGAGTGTGTGTGTGTGTGAGTGAGTGTGTGTGTGAGTGTGTGTGTGTGTGTGTGTGTGTGTGTGTGTGTGTGTGTGTGTGTGTGTGTGTGTGTGTGTGTGTGTGTGTGTGTGTGTGTGTGTCTTTAGCTCCGCCCACTGCACTCCTCCACGAGCTCGGCTGTTTCCAGAAAGAATCGGTACAGTGTATCTGTCTTTTATAAATCTGATAAACTAAAGACTCTTGGGAGATATGAAGGATCAACACTACTCTAGAGATACTCAAGATTAACATGAGACTGGCACAAACTGTGTGTGTGTGTGTGTGTGTGTGTGTGTGTGATGACCCTTTAATGAAATCAGAGCCTTCTGAAGTTTAATAGTCACATTAGGCAGTATCGCCAATTATGTTTTTCCATCCCCAAAATATAAGATGCCTTAAAATGATCATTAAGACGCTTGTTATACCATTGAAGGCTTTTTATGATCTTACATTTAAGAAACTGAACACATGCTCCAAAATAAAGTTTGCACACGTCTATTTTTAGTGTGTGCGCTGTCGAGCCCTGATAATGACATTTCAGACCGGTTCATCAAACATTAATTTGCCTTCATAGCTACAGCACGAGACCTAACGTCCGTCTGATTGTTCCCCTCACTGACCTTTCAGGACGACACTGATGCAGGAAGAGCCTTTGGTGTAGAGGCGCACTGGTGGCGTCTCGGGCGGCTGAGCTCCCAGAACCCTCTTGAGATGGCTGAGGCTGTAGCTGTAGATGGAGTCCTGAGAGAGGCCGAGACTGGAGCTGGGGTCCACCACCGCTAGATACTCCTGCAGAGACACGAGAGGATGAGGAGTGTGTTTCACTTCATCTCTAACTGTGTGTTCTGTCCCTCGGACGGCACTCACTTTAAACGCCTGGATAACCGCAGAGTCTAGAGCAAACCAGTCGGTCC
Organism: Paracanthobrama guichenoti; assembly: GCA_018749465.1. NCBI lineage: Eukaryota > Metazoa > Chordata > Actinopteri > Cypriniformes > Gobionidae > Paracanthobrama > Paracanthobrama guichenoti. Next base: position 30,706,356 of record CM031948.1, read on the forward strand.
GCCCGCTGATTTTAACCGTGCCGAGGAAGAACTCCAGCTGTTTCACCTCCTATGAATGAGGATCCACACATTAGAGCAGGGCGGAAGCTTCTTCATGGTTGAGAAACGACACACTTACTTAAATAATAACTCATTCTTAAGGCGAGAGACTGCAGGCACAAACACTGATTTTTCATGCATCTGTCAATTTTGGGCTTTTTAGCTTTTCAGACAAGTGAAAAAAACATCCAAAAGCACTTTTAATTGTGCAGCACTTGATCTATCTAGTTACAGCACATGTCTTTAACGGCCGTTTCTATATTCTGAAGGTTTTACAGAGGGGTTTGTGCACTTATCATTTGCCTGATTTGATATAATATGTGTAGCAACTCATAATGTAATAACTGCACATAATGTACTATTACATTATTATTGTAATAAAATGTTCACAATGTAATAATTTTCTCAAAATGTAATAAAATCTTGATTCATTTTTACATTATGAGGAAATTGTTACATTATAAACTACACAAAAATGTCATATTTCCATTATTGTAATATTTTTAAAACATTAAAAAATTCATTACAGTACATTAAAAAAATCTAAAGCCAGTTTTAAACTACCTGTAAAATGCAACATTCAAATATTCATGCTATTATTATTATTATTATTGTATACTACTACTAGTGTCAGTAATCTGGCGGATTTTGTAGGTTAAGATTAAGACTGGATTTAAAAATGTACTGTAAAGGAATACTAATGCTTTGTTTATTATTAGTAATAATAATAATAATAATAATAATACTAGCATGAATATTTAAATGTCGTTTAAGACTGGATTTATATTTTTAAAATGTACTGTAAGGGAATACTAATATTTTTTACGTTTAAAAAGCTATTATAATAATACAAATATGACATGTTTTTGGTGAGTTCATAATGTAATGTAATTATGTAAAAATAATTACATTATGAGCTCAAGATTTTATTACATTTTGAGAAAATGATTACATTATGAACATTTTACTATAATGTAATACATTATGTGCCATTTTACATTATACACATAATGTAATATACACATATATATATGAACAAACAAAAACACTTTATGAAAAGCTAAAAAGCCCCAAATTAAAAAAGCATTTTCATTATTGTAAAGCTATTATAATAAATGAAAATATGACATATTTTTGGTGAGTTTATAATGTAATACATTTCTCATAATGTAAAAAATATTACATTATGAGCTCAAGATTTTATAACATTTTGAGAAAATGATTATATTATGTGCAGAAGTTATTACTCATAAGTTTTTACATTACGAGTTGCTACAACATTTTGAGTATTTTCTGATTTCTGGCGTAATAAAGAGATATCCAAAACCCTCTGGAAAAATCTTTGACTCTAATATGTCATAAATAAATAAATAAAACAAGAATTCTGAGCCCGGCTTTATCCAATGTTCAGATTTTTGTTCTAGAAATGCATGCAAATTAGTGCATATTTAATTAGATAATGCCTCATTTGCATATTTAAAAATCATTTCAGAAAACTTGCAATGCAAAAACTGCTCTTAATGTAATCAATCAACTGGGAAGTATGCCTTAAGTATTAAAAATTAAAATATATATACATATTCTTTATTTTATTAAACATTACAACATTACAAATATAACAAACAATAAGTATTCAGTAGCTTTGTTATTGTTAACTAATTTTTCATTAACTGCAATATAAATATTAGATTACAGACTTAAACTAAAATTAGAAGTGTTGCTTTCGTCAAACGAACAAACTAAAATAAAATAATTTAAAGTAAACAAATATTATAAAAAAAATGTATACAAATGACAAAAGCACATAACTCAAAATATGACTTAATACTATAATAGTATAAAAGGATAACAGTGGTTTTCAGTTCTGCATGTGGCTCGACCAATCAGAATTTGAGTCTGAGCTGCCCACGTTATAACGCAGAATACGAGTGTGAAGACGCTCACGTCTTTGAAGAGGTGCTGATGGGGTATGCGAACCAGCACCCTGACGAGACTCTCGTCCTTCTGTAGTGTTGTGGTGGGGCTCTGAAAGACATCTGTGAGACGACAGACATTAAAGTGAGTTCAGGGTTCAAGGCCGATTGGATTCGTGTGTGAAGATGCGTCACCTGGGTAAGGCTCGTTCTGCCCGAAGGTTTTGCTGAAAGATGACACCGATTGCCGTGGTGACGAGACGCCCAATGAGCCGAGCCCAGAGGACTGGGAGGTGGAGCTTGGGGGTCTGGAGGAGGGGCCGCCCGTCTTCAGCTGGTCGTTCTCCGCCTTCAGGTTCTCCACCGTGAGCTGTCAATGCATTTAATGAGGGATTTAAAGTCGGCATCAAACGGGAGTTGCAGATATTTTTTTTCCCTATTGGGACTGAACGAACCGGCTTCTTGAACACAGTGTTCATTTTGTTGATGAATAATTTCAGAACGAGACGAGAACTAAATAAAAACCAGTGTTGGATGACAAAAACTATGAGGGAAATCTGCTGTCATTTTCATCAACGAATAAAAACAAGATGAAGATATTAGGGAGGGACGATTAGGGAAGAGATCCCGGATGAGCACACGTGCGGATCTAACGGCGGGAAAACACGGAGCTGTTGAGCTTCTCACGCGACAGCGCTTCAGAGCGGCTCAATCCATGAAGAACACACATTTATGACAGGTCATGTTTATGAACTAATGCTGAGGAATAATCACAGTGTTTACTGCACCATGTTTATATAGTAATATGATTCAGACGGCTGTAACGGTGCAGATTTCATCTCCTCATCTGAACTGCAATAGTACGGCATTTCAAAATAAGAGTCCCGGTGTATTTGAGCTGGTTTTGTTCATAACTGTTTATGCAATTTACAAAATTATGTTTTATAAATGTTAGTTTAAACGTTATGCACTTTTATAGTACAGGCAATTATGTGTTATTTCATTGCTTTGAATACATCATTTGAATATTAGTTAAATGTATTAAATGTAGTTTTTCATTTATATCGCATGCACATAAATATAATAACTGTAGTAGTTGTATTGGAATCATGTTGTATTTGGACTGCAGTACCTATTTCAACCACTAGCTGTCAATCTTACATACTGCACCTTTAAAATCTCATGATACAAACTGTTACTGAGCACGGCACATTCTAAATGGAGGCGGGGTGGAGTTATGAGGTTTGACTGACAGTTTGAGGAGCCAATAGAGTTACAAGGTTTAATCACAACCTCTTGTAAATGCTTTTTATTGTGTGTATTTAGACAGGGTATCTGTCCACAGTAAGGACACGTTCCTGTCAGATAACACACATGCACACTTCAATAAGACGACAGAACAGGTTCATGCGCTTGCATACTAGGAGAAATTGGCGTAAGGGGCAAAAATCTAGCTGTGATGATTGGTTTATGACTTTACTGCGATAAAGGAAAACGGGTTAACACATTTACATGATCACGTGCACTGTCGGCTTATTAAGCATAACCGGGTTAAGAACGTGCATGTAAATGCACACGGATCAGAAAAAAGCTTGATTGGTCATCTCTAGTCCCCCCCACACACACCTGCATGTTGGTCATGGCCTCCTGCAGCTGCTCCAGCTGATGGGCGGAGCTAAGCGCCTCCAGACGGATGTCCGTCAGCTTGCGCTCTTTCTCCCATAGTTCCGTGCGTAACTCTGACACTACCTTCTCATCACGCTCTGCCTCCTCTTGCCCTTCACACGACCTGCCGTACACAAAGATTACATCACATAATGTATAATTCACATCATCTGTCTGTAATGCGGCCATGTCCTACCCTGATGTTGAAGTCGAGGCCTTTGCGGGGACATTCTCCACGTTATGGTGGATTTTGGGTGAAGATGGGGCGGATGTGACCGGGGTAGCGATCTCCTCTATATCTGCGTATGGAGCTTTAGGGCCCTTTTTACTGAAGGCCTTGTTGAAGGAGCTCCTCAACTGCATGCAGAGAAGAAATAACAGTTTAGCAAAAGCAACTCATTTATATTGAGTCGCTCTTTAAAAAAACATATAAGGTGTTAGTGGATGGTTTGGATTCATGATGGCAGCAAATGGCAAAACATTTCAGCGGTGGCATATACGCAGGGTTCCCTCTTTCATGAACACCAGATTCAAGGACGTTTTAAAGCACCTTTTATTTTGTATCAAGCACAAATCCAATGAGGAGAGAGAGAGAGAGAGAGAGAGAGAGAGAGAGACAGAGAGAGAGAGAGACAGAGAGAGAGAGAGAGAGAGAGAGAGAGAGAGAGAGAGAGAGAGACAGAGAGAGAGACAGAGAGAGACAGAGACAGACAGAGAGAGACAGAGAGAGAGAGAGAGAGAGAGAGAGAGAGAGAGAGAGAGAGAGAGAGAGAGAGAGAGAGAGAGAGAGAGAGAGAGAGAGACAGAGACAGAGAGAGAGACAGAGAGAGAGACAGAGAGATGCAGTTTGTAGCATTCTTATTCCTGCTTTTAATGTTTATTTCACACTTGTTTTAGTTTTCTTTTTTATGAACCATTACTTAAATAAAAATATAGGGAGAAAATTGCATACATTATTTTATACAGTATAAGGCAATTGTTGGGTATTAACAATATTAAAAATTATTTTTTAAACACCCGTGCAAAGTTTTTAAAAATACATTTTAAGGCTTTTAAGACCTTTTTTTAACACCTGCACAAAGATTAGTGTCTATAAAAAGTGCTGTCAAATCGATTAATCGCGAATACTCACATACAAAATAAAAGTTTGTGTTTACATAATACACTCACCTAAAGGATTATTAGGAACACCTGTTCAATTTCTCATTAATGCAATTATGTAATCAACCAATCACATGGCAGTTGCTTCAATGCATTTAGGGGTGTGGTCCTGGTCAAGACAATCTCCTGAACTCCAAACTGAATGTCGGAATGGGAAAGAAAGGTGATTTCAGCAATTTTGAGCGTGGCATGGTTGTTGGTGCCAGACGGGCCGGTCTGAGTATTTCACAATCTGCTCAGTTACTGGGATTTTCATGCACAACCATTTCTAGGGTTTACAAAGAATGGTGTGAAAAGGGAAAAACATCCAGTATGCGGCAGTCCTGTGGGTGAAAATGCCTTGTTGATGCTAGAGGTCAGAGGAGAATGGGCCGACTGATTCAAGCTGATAGAAGAGCAACTTTGACTGAAATAACCACTCGTTACAACCGAGGTATGCAGCAAAGCATTTGTGAAGCCACAACACGCACAAGTTTGAGGCGGATGGGCTACAACAGCAGAAGACCCCACCGGGTACCACTCATCTCCACTACAAATAGGAAAAAGAGGCTACAATTTGCACAAGCTCACCAAAATTGGACAGTTGAAGACTGGAAAAATGTTGCCTGGTCTGATGAGTCTCGATTTCTGTTGAGACATTCAGATGGTAGAGTCAGAATTTGGCGTAAACAGAATGAGAACATGGATCCATCATGCCTTGTTACCCCTGTGCAGGCTGGTGGTGGTGGTGTAATGGTGTGGGGGATGTTTTCTTGGCACACTTTAGGCCCCTTAGTGCCAATTGGGCATCGTTTAAATGCCACGGCCTACCTGAGCATTGTTTCTGACCATGTCCATCCTTTATGACCACCATGTACCCATTCTCTGATGGCTACTTCCAGCAGGATAATGCACCATGTCACAAAGCTCGAATCATTTCAAATTGGTTTCTTGAACATGACAATGAGTTCACTGTACTAAAATGGCCCCCACAGTCACCAGATCTCAACCCAATAGAGCATCTTTGGGATGTGGTGGAACGGGAGCTTCATGCCCTGGATGTGCATCCCACAAATCTCCATCAACTGCAAGATGCTATCCTATCAATATGGGCCAACATTTCTAAAGAATGCTTTCAGCACCTTGTTGAATCAATGCCACGTAGAATTAAGGCAGTTCTGAAGGCGAAAGGGGTCAAACACAGTATTAGTATGATGTTCCTAATAATCCTTTAGGTGAGTGTATTTGTGTGTACTGTGTGTAATTATGTATATATAAATACACACACTCATGTATATATTTAAGAATTTTTTTATATTTATATATAAAATATGTATATTTATTTAATATAAATGACATAAATATATATACAGTATATACATAATATTTCTTAAATATATACACGCATGTGTGTACTCAAATAAATATAATAATTACACACAGTACACACAAATATTATGTAAACAAACTTTTATTTTGTATGCGATTAATCGATTTGACAGCACTAGAATACATATCAAATAATTTAAAATTTCAGCCTTTAAAGAAAAGTCAAAATTATGAATGATTATACATATTAATTTAAAATATAATATTCTAGGTACCTTATTATTCTGCACATTAGCTCCTGATCGGTTCACATTTACAATGCTGTGTGAAAATATGAGCCGATCTTCACATGGTCTTAACGAAAGAAAATGCAGTTTCAATCTCTGACAGTAGATGGCGCTTATGGAACAGCAGAAATATATTGGTTTCCTCTGAAAACAAAGCAGCGTGCACTTATAAACATTACTTTATTAGGCATTACAGGGCTCCAGACTGAGACCAAAATGGTTGCATTTTGGACGATTTGTGTAAAGACCAAGCGGCTCCTCCTGCGGTCTCTCTTGGAGCCAATACGGAAGTGACTTAAACTGCAGTTCATGGACTGGCCACTAGAGACAGGCTGCAGAAGGGAGCAGAATCTCATTGAGCCTCATGTTAAAATGCCCAACTTTACAGCAGAATAAAACACGTTTACAGCCTGGGACAAACTGTGGTTTTGGTCTATACGGCTAATGACAACTGTGAGGGGGGTGAATATTTTTATAACTCATTTCTCATTACATAGTTCTGCATAATTAAGGGCATAGCCACTTTGAGTGACAGGTGTATTGCCGTTTGTCTGCTGTCTGTTAGTCATCACCTCAGCTCCGCCCACGTCCCGCCTCTGCCCATTGTCGTTTATCCGGGAGTGACAGCCAGCTCGACCCTACTTTACGCTTCAGAGCCGTTCTTCAGAATCCTATGGGTGACGTCACAGACACTACAGCCATATTTTTTTACAGTCTATGGTAAAGACTAGCAGAGATACAGCTACGGCCACTGGGCATGCACACATCAATATTGCGTCATTTAATTACTGTATTTGCATTATTGTAAGGGTAGGTTTAGGGTTGGGGCAGGTGTAGACGTTAATAAAACACAATCTGGTAAGTAGCACATTTATTTATTGTTATTTTATTGTGAGATTTTCGGCGGTTGCTGAATAACTTCTAGCCACAACCGACGATTTGGGTGTCGAGGAGAGTTGAAATCAGGTCAGCTTTATGGTAATGAGCTATGATGTGGTTCAGCGGCAACCAATCGGAATGTAGAAGTGCTCCGCTTGAGAGGATCCCAGAGAATGCAGTCCTGTAAACTTTGGTTCCCACCACATTAGTTCCCAAGCAAAATGGAGGAGAGGTTGATCATTGCTGTGTCGGGTTTTATAAGGCGGCAACACTATTT
>CM031948.1:30718884-30753884 GCA_018749465.1 Paracanthobrama guichenoti
GACACTTTTGACCAGTCAGAGCAGAGTAGACCAATCACAGCAGACTGGGCCATCTGACCAATCAGAGTAGACCAATCACAGCAGATTGGGCCATCTGACCAATCAGAGTAGACCAAATCACAGCAGACTGGGCCAACTGACCAATCAGAGCAGAGTAGGCTCACGGAAAGGAGAGACTGAATCTTTTTTTCTGAAAGTTTTAAGAATCATAGAAAAATGTTATGTTGTGCAATGTATATTATGAGAAAAAGAAAGTGTTTTTGACCTTTGATGCATGTAAACCTGTTGTAGGAGAACTCTGAAACAAAATTAGGAACCTTTAAAATAGCATAACAGGGGTATTTTAAATAAAAAGATTAATAGCATCAATGTTCAAGACCTTACAGGCTTGCTGTAAACTGACCTTCTGCTCAGAAGTGACCGACAGACTCTGCAGCCGTGCTGTCATGAGGGCCAGGCTCTGTTCAAATGCCGCCACCAGGTTGGCCTGCAGACAGGTACAGGTTAGTGTCTGACATACACTACGCATCATTACACAACACACACACACACACTCAGATGTGTGTGTCTCCATCTGGACTGGGAAGGAGCGACGGGAAAGGACGGGAATCAAGAACAGCTGTTGAAATGAATGGATGGATGGTGAACAGAGGATGACCTGCAGGCCGGAAAGGTTGCCATGTGACGACACACACGCTACAGAAGAGAGTGGGTGTGAAAGAGATGATGGACTCATCCTGATAAAAAAATACAATATCCATCATGCTTCTCACTCCGACTCCGGCCGCGCATGCTACTGCATCACATACTAAACTACATGTTTACATTTCCTGGAAAAACTCTCCTACAAGATGCTGTGGCTGGTTGCCAGGGTGTTTCTAGGTGGTGTGCTCTCATGGTTGCTAAAGGTTTGCTATGCAGTTGTTCTCAGTGGTTTCTAGGGTGTGATTGCCAGGGCATTGCTATGTGGTTGCTAAGGTGTTCTGAGTGGTTATTGTGTGATGGATTTGCCGTGCGATTGATTGGGTTTTCTCATTGGTGGATAGTTGCTTAAGAATTGCTAGTGGTGTTGCTCTGCGGTTGCTTAGGTGTTCTCAATAGTTGCCAGAGTGTTGTCAAGTGGTTGTTAGGATATTATGGATGGTTACCACTGCATTGCCATGCTTTTGCTTGTGCTTTGCAGTTGCAAGGGCGTTAGTAGGGCGTTGCTATGCGCTGGATTTGCTATGCGATTGCTTGGGTGTTCACAGTGGTTTCTAGAGTGTTACGAATGGTTGCCAGTGCATTGCCATGCTTTTGTATGTGTTGAGTGTTGCTATGCTGTTTCAAGGGTGTTCGGTGTGGTTGCCAGGGCATTGCTATGTGGTTACTAGGGTGTTACTCAGTGGTTGCAAGAGCATTGCTAAATGGTTGTTAGGATGCTGTGAATAGTTTCCAGAGTGTTGCTATGTGGTTGTTAAGGTATTCTGAGGTTGTTCTGGTGGGTGTTAAACAGTTGCTAGGGTATTGCAAGTGGTTTCAAAAGTTGTTTTGGGTGGTTGCTAAGGGTGTTCTTGGTGGACATATAAAGCACAAATGATGCAATACAAGTCGCACACAAAATCGAATACTCTGGGTTAGGGGTTTGTTCAAATAAGCAAATGCAACTTTTAACCCTCAATTAGTGCATTTATGTCTATGTCAGTGTTTTTGTGGTTGCGGTGGCCACTTTCAGCACCCAGGGTCAACACTATGACATCATCAGCATTAGGCCAGATGACACCTAAAAAGCCACAGAGCAAATATAAATAACTTCCACTTCACATTAGGGCTGGGCATTGACACCTTTCAAATTTCACGATTCAATTTCGATTCAAAAACTTGCGATTCAATTCCGATTAAATTCTATATAAATTATTTTGGAAATATATAGTACATGGCAAATTTTCAAAAAACAAAACAAAACAAAAAAAACAACTCAACCAATGCTGTAAACTATACAGGGTATCAGTTGGTACTACATTATAATATTGAAGGTTAATACTGATTTGTATGCAAACACAAATTACACACAAGGAAGATTTTTATAATAATGTTATAATATTAACGTTATAATTGCATACTTATGTTTCTGCTCCAATTCGTTTTGTTTTTAAATCTAAACATTTAAAGGGTGTCTGTCATAAAAACAAGCTGCAGTCCGTAACTTTTGGCGCTCTAGCGGTTAATAAACAAAACTGCGTCTTGCGGAAGAACATTGTAGCCGGAACTACTTCTCCCTGTTCATGTCTATGACGAGTCACGCAGATACTGTGATACTCCACAGCGACGCCGAACGGACCGGACTAAAATAGTCCGAATATAAACACTTATTATATGCGTACCGTAGTGATTCAAGATAAGACAAAAAGCGGTTTGGAAAATGGATTCATGATGTACTCGCTCACACATTTTGAACACAAAAAGTTACGGACTGCAACAGTAATATATATATATATATATATATATATATATATATATATATATATATATATATATATATATATATATATATATATATATATATATAAATAAATATAATGAATATGTAATATGGTGGATATATTTAGCAAAATGCTGCTCTCTAGAGTTTTTTTTTTTTTTTTACCTGACTAACAGGTTTATGGTCATTGGATGGTTTTTCTGAGGTAAATGTGACTGTCTTTCCGTGACATTTTGTTCTCACGTTGTTTTGATGTCTTTCCATGGCTGAGACATGATACAGATTTTCGTAAGCTGTACTTTATCTTTCAACATACCTTCTGATATTCATTCATGTTTATTTCATGCTGTAATGTCCTAAAGAGGAATGAATGAACCTCCACGTGTGCTTCGCCTGCCTTTATCTGATTTGAGACGGCAGCCATATAAAAGAGCGCCAAAACGCATTTGAGCATTTGTACTTTGCGACCGTTAAATAAATATGGGTAGTATGAATCAAATTTGGGCTGCATTTTAGTCAAATCTTTTATGCCAAAGCACCTTAATCACTTGGAATTACTATGGAGAGGATTTTTTCCTTATGAATTTGTTTTGCACACCATTCCATAGGCCTGTATGTATGTTTAAAAATCAAATATAAACAAATATTAAATTAAATATATATATTAACATATGTATATAGCAAAAATATAATAAAAATACATACACAAAAATAACAATACAACTATATCTGTGATAAAAGAAAAAGTACAAGTACCAGTATTAAAGTAGTTACAAATATTAAATGTGGTTAAATGTCAAAATAACTCCAATATCATACACTAGAGTTTGTGGGGTGTGAGTAAATTAAGTGCGATATGCTGCCTGTGACATCATAATCATGGTGCATTGTGGTCTACGGAGCCGCCTGAATTGTACATGTTGAGTAGACTCATTCCCTTGGTCAAAATCGGAAGGGTTGAGGGTGTGTCAAAACAAACTTCCCTCGCTTACTTGATGAACTTGAACACTTCAAAATGGCGGCGGGGATTCCCCCGGAGGGAAGTGCTTAGGGAAGTTTACGAGTGTATGTCTAAAAGTTGAGCCTTGGATACACTGCATCCGCAATGTTGTTACTGTCACGTGACCTACCATTGTCAGTCGCGTCGCTTCACTGTCATTCACAAAGCCTCTTCCGTGGCCTCATGGGATAGTAAAGTGTCCATCGAATGTGCACTTCAGAACCTCGCCGGAAGTAGTAGGTTTTTCGAATATTATGTATTCAGATATACTACTCTTTTGGCGTCCTGTTTTTTAATATACTATATAGTAGGGAAGTATTCGATTTTGGACACATTTCAAAAGTAATTATTGGGCACGATACAATGTTCTGTTCATTCATCAACTGAAAACATACAGACTAATAGATCGGATATCTTTAAGAATAATTGGTTCATAAAAATGAGAGTCAATTAAAATCGAGAAATCTATATTTTTTTACCCAGCCCTACTTCCATGGGCGTCGGAACCATTGTATGTGGGCGGGACAAGTCCCACCCACTTTTTAAAACCAATCATATTGGACCCACTCACTTTTACCGTCTCTAATTCAGTGCAGGTCTGTTCACCGACCCCTAACCAATAAACACTATTATTAAACACACGTTAAACACTTTATTTCCACTTTTCGTCTATATTTTCTTTATTTTTATTGAAAACAAATGCCTTTCCGATCTGATTTGTGATGGGAAAATGGAGTAGAGTAGTGGTTCCCAACCACGTTCCTGGAGGCCCACCAACAGTGCACATTTTGCATGTCTCCTTTGTCTGACACACCCACATCAGTTTTTGGAGACATTACTAATGAGCTGATGACTTGAATCAGGTGTGTTTGATTGAGGAGACATGCAAAATGTGCACTGTTGGTGGGCCTCCAGGAACGTGGTTGGGAACCACTGGAGTAGAGTGAGTTCGGCAAAAGGCGGATTTAAACATCAGGTTGATTTGTGTCAAATTTCTGCTATGTGCCTTACCCCTACACTACTGTTACCCCTACACTACTGTCACCCCTACAGTAACCCCTACACTACTGTTACCCTTACAGTAATCCCTACACTACTGTAACCCCTACACTACTGTTACCCCTACAGTAATCCCTACACTACTGTAATCCCTACACTACTGTAATCCCTACACTACTGTTACCCCTACACTACTGTCACCCCTACAGTAACCCCTACACTACTGTTACCCTTACAGTAATCCCTACACTACTGTAACCCCTACACTACTGTTACCCTACAGTAATCCCTACACTACTGTAATCCCTACACTACTGTAACCCCTACACTACTGTAATCCCTACACTACTGTAACCCCTACACTACTGTTACCCCTACACTACTGTTACCCCAGTAATCCCTACACTACTGTAATCCCTACACTACTGTAACCCCTAAACCACTGTAATCCCTACACTACTGTTACCCCTACACTACTGTAACCCCTACACTACTGTCCCCTGCAGTAACCCCTACACTACTGTTACCCCTATCACTACTGATGTAACCCACCACTACCTACACTACTGTAATCCCTACACTACTGTAATCCCTACACTACTGTAACCCTACACTACTGTTACCCCCTACACTACTGTAACCCTACACTACTGTAACCCCTACACTACTGTTACCCCTACAGTAATCCCTACACTACTGTAATCCCTACACTACTGTAACCCCTACACTACTGTTACCCCTACAGTAATCCCTACACTACTGTAACCCCTACACTACTGTTACCCCTACAGTAATCCCTACACTACTGTAATCCCTACACTACTGTAACCCCTACACTACTGTTACCCCTACACTACTGTTACCCCTACAGTAATCCCTACACTACTGTAATCCCTACACTACTGTAACCCCTAAACCACTGTAACCCCTACACTACTGTTACCCCTACACTACTGTAACACCTACACTACTGTAACACCTACACTACTGTTACCCCTACAGTAATCCCTACACTACTGTAACACCTACACTACTGTAACACCTACACTACTGTAACCCCTACACTACTGTAACCCCTACACTACTGTAACCCCTACAGTAATCCCTACACTACTGTGGCCCTACACTACTGTAACCCCTAAACTACTGTAACCCCTACACTACTGTAACCCCTAAACTACTGTAACCCCTACAGTAACCCCTACAGTAATCCCTACACTACTGTAACACCTACACTACAGTAATCCCTACACTACTGTAATCCCTACACTACTGTAACCCCTACACTACTGTAACCCCTAAACTACTGTAACCCCTAGTGTAATCCCTACACTACTGTAACCCCTACACTACTGTAACACCTACACTACAGTAACCCCTACACTACTGTAATCCCTACACTACTGTAACCCCTACACTACTGTAACCCCTACACTACTGTAACCCCTAAACTACTGTAACCCCAAACTACTGTAAACCCTAAACTACAGTAATCCCTACACTACTGTAATCCCTACACTACTGTAACCCTACACTACAGTAATCCCTACACTACTGTAATCCCTACACTACTGTAACCCCTACACTACTGCAACCCCTAAACTACTGTGGCCTACTGTAACCTACAGTAATCCCTACACTACAGTAATCCCTACACTACTGTAACCCCTAAACTACTGTAACCCCTAAACTACTGTAGGCCCCCTACTGTGGCCCAGTAATCCCTACACTACTGTAATCCCTACACTACTGTAACACCTACACTACAGTAATCCCTACACTACAGTAATCCCTAAACTACTGTAACCCCTACACTACTGTAACCCCTACACTACTGTACTACTGTAACCCCTACACTACTGTAATCCCTAACTACTGTAACCCCTACACTACTGTAACCACTACACTACTGTAACCCCTAAACTACTGTAACCACTACACTACTGTAACCCCTACACTACTGTAACCCCTAAACTACTGTAACCCCTACACTACTGTTACCCCTACAGTAATCCCTACACTACTGTAACCCCTACACTACTGTTACCCTACAGTAATCCCTACACTACTGTAATCCCTACACTACTGTAACCCCTACACTACTGTTACCCCTACAGTAATCCCTACACTACTGTAACCCCTACACTACTGTAACCCCTACAGTAATCCCTACACTACAGTAATCCCTACACTACTGTAACCCCTAAACTACTGTAACCCCTAAACTACTGTACCCCTACAGTAATCCCTACACTACAGTAATCCCTACACTACTGTAACCCCTAAACTACTGTAACCCTACACTACTGTAACCCCTACACTACTGTAACCCCTACACTACTGTTGCCCCTACAGTAATCCCTACACTACTGTAATCCCTACACTACTGTAACCCCTACACTACTGTTACCCCTACAGTAATCCCTACACTACTGTAACCCCTACACTACTGTTACCCCTACAGTAATCCCTACACTACTGTAATCCCTACACTACTGTAACCCCTACACTACTGTTACCCCTACACTACTGTTACCCCTACAGTAATCCCTACACTACTGTAATCCCTACACTACTGTAACCCCTAAACCACTGTAACCCCTACACTACTGTTACCCCTACACTACTGTAACACCTACACTACTGTAACACCTACACTACTGTTACCCCTACAGTAATCCCTACACTACTGTAACACCTGCACACTACTGTAACACCTACACTACTGTAACCCCTACACTACTGTAACCCCTACACTACTGTAACCCCTACAGTAATCCTACACTACTGTAACCCCTACACTACTGGCTAAACCACTACTGTAACCCCTACACTACTGTAACCCCTACACTACTGTGGCCCTACAGTAACCCTACAGTAATCCCTACACTACTGTAACACCTACACTACAGTAATCCCTACACTGCTGTAATCCCTACACTACTGTAACCCCACACTACTGTAACCCCTAAACTACTGTAACCCCTACACTACTGTAATCACTACTGCAACCCTGCACTACTGTAACAACCTACACTACTGTAACCCCTACACTACTGTAATCCCTACACTACTGTAATCCCTACACTACTGTAACACCTACACTACTGTAACCCCCACACTACTGTAACCCCTACACTACTGTAACCCTAAACTACTGTAACCCCTAAACTACTGTAATCCCTACACACTAATCCCTACACTACTGTAACCCTACACTACAGTAATCCCTACACTACAGTAATCCCTACACTACTGTAATCCCTACACTACTGTAACCCCTACACTACTGCAACCCCTAAACTACTGTAACCCCTACAGTAATCCCTAACACTACAGTAATCCCTACACTACTGTAATCCCTACACTACTGTAACCCCTACACTACTGTAACCCCTAAACTACTGTAACCCCTAAACTACTGTAACCCCTACAGTAATCCCTACACTACTGTAATCCCTACACTACTGTAACACCTACACTACAGTAATCCCTACACTACAGTAATCCCTAAACTACTGTACACTACTGTAACCCCTACACGCACTGTAACCCCTAAACTACTGTAACCCCTACACTACTGTAATCCCTAAACTACTGTAACCCCTACACTACTGTAACCACTACACTGCTGTAACCCTAAACTACTGTAACCACTACACTACTGTAACCCCTACACTACTGTGGCCCCTAAACTACTGTAACCCCTACACTACTGTTACCCCTACAGTAATCCCTACACTACTGTAATCCCTACACTACTGTTACCCCCTACAGTAATCCCTACACTACTGTAATCCCTACACTACTGTAACCCCTACACTACTGTAACCCTACAGTAATCCCTACACTACTGTAACCCCTACACTACTGTAACCCCTACAGTAATCCCTACACTACAGTAATCCCTACACTACTGTAACCCCTAAACTACTGTAACCCCTAAACTACTGTAACCCCTACAGTAATCCCTACACTACTGTAATCCCTACACTACTGTAACACCTACACTACAGTAATCCCTACACTACAGTAATCCCTAAACTACTGTAACCCCTACACTACTGTAACCCCTACACGACTGTAACCCCTAAACTACTGTAACCCCTACACTACTGTAATCCCTAAACTACTGTAACCCCTACACTACTGTAACCACTACACTACTGTAACCCCTAAACTACTGTAACCACTACACTACTGTAACCCCTACACTACTGTAACCCCTACACTACTGTTACCCCTACACTAATATTACCCCTACACTACTGTGTTTGGTAAACAAAGCAGGCTATTTGCACTCAATGTAAATGGCATCTACTCTAGTAAAGTTTTTCTAGGGGAGGAACCACCCACATTTTCTGTGCTTCCGACGCCCATGCCTACTTCACATCATCAGTCAATGCCACACTAAGGGCAGGGAGGCCTAAGAGGGCACAGACACATGCAACAGCGACGGACGGGGCTGCGAGTGACAGTCCAACAAACCTGGCCTGCCTGCAACAGCCAGCAACCCCAGGAATCAGTCAGTCATCAGAGGCCGGGAGAGGGCATCAGCCAGGGAGAGAGGGAGAGTGCTGTTAGGACTATAGGGCCACAACTCTCCATCCCACACACACAGTCATATATGCACTGGGATCAGCATCAGGTGATTTACAGGTGCGTTCTCACCTTCTGTTTCCACCCATTTAAAGCACAATGTACAGCCTTACTCAGACAGGACTTTTCCCTGAGGTAAAGATGTATAGATGCACTTTGTCATTTTAATCCTGCTCGAATCACACTGGGAAAACTAATCCTGTCTGTATATGAACATCACCGCAGTGTGTGACTATCGCTGAAGCCAGTTGAACTGAAACAGTGCAGGTGAGTTGAAAGCAGGTGGGTTAGTGGGAGCTTTTCAGTGTGAAGTGATCAATTACTGACACCAGAGACAGCTGGATTTAAAACACTAGAAATAATATATAACTAATAATCCTGGGAAAACAAGCAATGATTATTGAAAAGTTTAGAAAAGTGGTAGAATGTAGAAATGCTGGTGAGTGTGATAAACAAACAGAACAACATATTATGGACATTTAATGGGTTAGTTCACTAAAACATTTAAATTATGTCATTAATTACTCAGCCTCATGTCAATCCCGTAGGACTTTAGTTAATCTTCCGAACACAAATGAAGATCTTTTTGACCGCTATGCAACTACCACTGACACTTCATCACGTTCATTAAAGAATTAGTTCACTTATTTCAGTATTAAAATGTCCTGATGATTCCCTCACCCCCATCTCATCCAAGATGTTCATGTCTTTCTTCAGTCGAAAAGAAATGAAGTTTTTTGAGGAAAACATTCCAGGATTTTTCTCCACATAATGGACTTCAATGGGAACCAACGGTTGAAGGTCCAAATCAATGCAGTTTCAGAGGAAGGGCTTCAGAGGCTCTGCACGATCCCAGACGACTTCGGTGTTCTGCTTCTGCACGAAGGTGGAAGTACCAACCCATTGCCAAAAAACTCCATCTCATGTTCTCCTTCAACTTTAAAATTGAGCATTTGAGGTTAAAAAGTATATAAATGTTTATTTGTGTTGAAAATGTCCGATGGTTTGTCTAGACCCTATTAGACCCTATTCCTCGTCTGGGATTGTGCAGAGCCTCTGAAGCCCTTCCTCTGAAACTGCATTGATTTGGACCTTGAACCATTGGTTCCCACTGAAGTCCATTATGAGGAGAAAAATCCTGGAATGTTTTCCCTCAAAAAACTTAATTTCTTTTCAACTGAAGAAAGAAAGACATGAACATCTTGGATGAGATGGAGGTGAGGAAAATATCAGGACATTTTAATACTGAAGTGAACTAATTCTTTAACAGATTATAAAAGTAATCCATATGAATTAGTTGACTTAGTCCAAATTTTCTGAAGAAACACGAGAATGAACCTCATTGGTTCTTGAGAAGCTCAAACGTGCTGCGTAACACCAGAATGAACCTCACTGGTTCTTGAGAAGCTCAAACGTGCTGCGTAACACCAGAATGAACCTCATTGGTTCTCACACGTCAAGCGAACATGCTTGAGCTTCTGTTTACCTCAACTGATGCGTGCGCTGATGAATGTTTATATGTGAATAAAAGCCTAAAGTAAATCTGTTCATCATATAAAGTGATCGTGTCTCTTCAGAACATTTGGACTAAACCGCTCAATTCATATGGATTAGTTTTATGATCTCTTTATGAACTTTCTGAAGCGTCAGTGGTAGTTGTGTAGCTGTCAATGGAGGGACAGAAATCTCTCAGATTTCATCAAAGAGATCTTAATTTGTGTTCTGAAGATGAATGGGTTTGTAACAACATGAGGGTGAGTAATTATTGAGAGAATTTACATTTTTGGGTGAACTAACTCTTTAAATATAAAGACACAAATTGCTATAGCTATATGACACAATACATGTGATTTGTATGATATAAAATCTAATTATATAAATATGAAATAAAACAACAAATTAAAAAATAATTGAAAATGTATAATATAAAATAAAGAGAAAAAAGAGAAATAAGATTAAGAGATGTATGTATGTGTATTACTTTAAAATAATACCAATAAAATAGAATGCAGTAAAATAACCCTGATTTTTTAAAAATCTGAAATTGTGTATAATATTTCCGCACGTACATTTGCTGAGAGTTGGGTGGTCAGGCTGGCCACTTTATCCTGAGACGACTCGAGCTCACGCCTCAGTATCCGGATTTGCTGAGATGGAAAACAGGTTACAAACATTAAAAAATCCATATACAGCACTATGGTACTTTCAAAACAGCAAAAAATGGTTTATGCTTAAAATTAGTATAAGTATGACGTCACATAAAAAGAGAACTATGGCTGGTTGTTGTACATGTCATTTAGCTGCGGTTCTTGGTCAGAATGAGTTGTGGTGTGGATCAGACTATCAAACGTGAATATGAATGTTTTATATTTTGAGCAGAAAATAAGAGGAAGCAAAGGATTAGGACAAGCTGATAACAGCATCATAAGAAAAGTCTTACCTCTCCCTGCATTCTCTCTTCAGTCTTAGAGCGCATGATACAGAAATGGAGATAAAGATCAAGAAAGGTGAGCAAGAACAGGAGAGAGAGAGAAAACTTGTGCGTTATTCTGTCATTTACTCTCCCTCATCACAAATGAAGATCTTTTTGATGAAATCTGGTTTTGTCCCTGCAGCTTCTGTTGAGCTTCTGTTTCTGTTCTCAGATCAATGTTTATATGTGAATAAAAGCCTAAATTCAATCAGTTCATCATATAAAGTGATCGTGTCTCCTAAACCAAAGTGGTAGTTGTGTAGCTGTCAGTGGAGGGACAGAAATCTCTCAGGTTTCATTAAAAAGATCTTCATTTGTGGTTTGACGATGGACGGAAGTGAGGGTGAGTAAATGATGACAGGATTTTCATTTTTGGGTGAACTATCCCTTTAAGAGAAACTGCAAGAATTAAAGGTTTCGTGCTCAATTTCATTCATAAGAACATGAACGTGTAGAATTTTCAGTTTCATCTATATAATAAAGTTCAAGATTGATGAACTTTGAGCTATTCTAGAGAAAAAGACCAATAGAGGATCTAAACAATATTTAACATCACTATTCGAACAAACACAGGAATCCTCATCAGTTTCCACTCACCGAATAGTTGGATGAGGCATTTGAAGCCAGAGACAGCACAGATCCATGAACTGAGAGAAAGAGCACAACGCATTTTTGCTTTATAACTGAAGTCAACATGAAACGCTGTTTGCAACCAATTACTTGTTATAGTAGTCTATTTTCAAATGATATTTAACAAGAAAAAAAAAAGTAGAGACTTCATTACTGTTTATAACATGCACTGATGAATCATTCAAACTAGGACCAGAAACATGTATTAAAGAAAATCCTGGTCCACTTAGCGTTCACATTGGCATTTTAACACTGAACCTAAAGGCATAGCGATACGTTCACAACCTGATTGGTCGGCTTGTATTACATTTATACTATATTGTCAAAAGTTTTGGGACGCCTGCCTTTCCATGCACATTAACTCAAATGCCATCCCATTCTTAATCCGTAGGGTTTAATATGGAGTCGGCCCACCCTTTGCAGCTATAACAGCTTCAACTCTTCTGGGAAGGCTTTCCACAAGGTTTAGGAGTGTGTTTATGGGAATTTTTGCCCATTCTTCTAGAAGCGCATTTGTGAGGTCAGGCACTGATGTTGGACGAGAAAGCCTGGCTCGCAGTCTCCGCTCTAATTCATCCCAAAGGTGTTCTATCGGGATGTGCAGGCCAGTCAAGTTCCTCCACACCAAACTCGATCATCCATGTCTTTATGGGCCAACGCTTTGTGCACTGGAGTGCAGTCATGTTGGGACAGGAAGGGCCGTCCACAAACTGTTCCCACAAAGTTGGGAGCATGAAATTGTCCAAAATGTCTTGGTATGCTGAAGCATTAAGAGTTCCTTTCACTGGAACTAAGGGGCCAAGCCCAACCCCTGAAAAACAACCCCACCCCATAATCCCCCCTCCACCAAACTTTACACTTGGCACAATGCAGTCAGGCAAGTCCCGTTCTCCTGGCAACCGCCAAACCCAGACTCGTCCATGGGATTGTCAGACAGAGAAGCGTGATTGGTCACTCCAGAGAACACGTCTCCACTGCTCTAGAGTCCAGTGGCGGCGTGCTTTACTCCACTGCATCCCACGCTTTGCATTGCTCTTGGTGATGTAAGGCTTGGATGAGCTGCTCGGCCATGGAAACCCATTCCATGAAGCTCTCTCCGCACTGTTCTTGAGCTCATCTGAAGGCCACAGAACTTTGGAGGTCTGGAGCTATTGACTCTGCAGAAAGCTGGTGACTTCTGTGCACTGTGATCCTCAGCATGCGCTGACCCCGCTCTTTGATTTTACGTGGCCTACCACTTCGTGGCTGAGTTGCTGTAGTTCCCAATCGCTTCCACTTTGTTATAATCCCACTAACAGTTGAGCGTGGAATATTTAGTAGTGAGGAAATTTCAGGAATGGACTTATTGCACAGGTGGCAACCTATCACGGTACCACGCTTGAGTTCACTGAGCTCCTGAGAGCGAGCCATTCTTTCACAAATGTGTGTAGAAGCGTCTGCATGCCTAGTGCTTGATTTATACACCTGTGGCCATGAAGGGATTGAACACCTGAACTCAAGATAAATGCGCTTGTTCTATGTACGTAGTTACATATGATGGTATTTTGACCAACTGAGAACTTGTGTAGATGTGTAAAGATGTGTACATAAAATGTGTAAGAGAGTTAAAACAGCAGCAGGAATCCCTCCGTCACACACACAAACCAAGATCTGCTGAGAGGAGACGTGGTTCTGACAACTGTACCGAACTGTGACGGGTAACATCACGATGAGAAAAAACAGGTTTGCTTGAGCATTCTGTCCTTTTTAGGGTTGCATCTAGTGACATCATGTCCTGTTTTTGGTTTGTTTACATGTTTTTGGTCCGTGTTGCGTTCATATTTCATTCGAACTGCACCAGAGTTTGTTTGGAAGTGGAAGCGACTGTTTGGTTCAGATGGCAGTGTTCAAACTGCGTCCGCACTAACAGAGCAATCGCACCGGGGTTCGTTTAGTGTGAACACACCCTTAAATGTTTGGACCAGGAATCTCTGAATGATGGAACAGGTGGGATATGTTAGCTCTTAAAACGCACTTTTAAAAGTGACAGGTAACACATTTAAGTTAGATTGAGCATGCATTTGATCACAGTACATAGCAAAGTAAAGCATGTCCAATCAAATTGAGGAACCGGTTAGGGCAGGTTCTGAACGTTTCCTGTGGCTCACCGTCTTCGCTAGGCTCTCTGAAGGATCCGGATCTCATCATGCTCTTGGGTCGGTCGGCCAGAGAGAGAGAGCTGCCCAGAGGAGAGGTGCCGTACAGCTCATAGCCCATGTCGTTCGCTGGGATGCTGTTGGATCGTGTGATCTGGGAACCGGAGCCTGAACTTGGGATTGGGGCCACTGTATAGACCAAGGTGATTTATCTCAGTCATGTGACACGGTTTTACCTGTAAAATGAGAAGGTGTGTCACTTCACTTACCCACGTTGGTTGGCGGTGTTTTTCCTAGGAAGGGCTGTGTCACGTGTGTGGGTGAAGGAAGCTGAGGCGGGCTCTCCGAATCCGTCATGCTAGTGATCGTGTGGGAATGGCGACGCTCCCTCCCTTCGCCATCGGACTGGCCGCTGCCATAGCGACTGTGAAACACAGAATGACACATGTCAGAATCGTCTTACATCGCTTTGCTGTACTAGCTCATTTTAGATTGAATAAGTGTACCTTAATCCTTTCTTGGGTAAGGTGTTCCTATCAGTTTGTAAACTGGGAGGGGTAGAGAGCAGCACATATAAATACCTCACCCCAAACCAGCACTGTTAGCATTACACTGATATCCAGTCTACAATGTTCATCTGATCGTGTAACTCATCTAGTTTAATCTCTCAGTTGAGTTGCTCTTTCGCCAGCAGGGGGCGACTGGTTCACAGCGGATGACATGAGCATCTCCTAAATATTTCATTGTGCTCATTTGGAACACCAAGTGTACAGGAATATAAGTGTATTACACACACACACACACACACACACACACACACACACACACACACACACACACACACACACACACACACATAAAATGTAATCAAATTAATCATTAATCACATCTAGCATAAAAGTTTGTGTTTATATTATATTTATATTATATATTATTTATATTCACGATTAATCGCATCTAACATAGAATTGTATGTAATATATGTATATAAATATATTTATAAATAATATATCTGTGCCTGTGTGTGTGTGTATAGATATAGCTCTGGAAAAAATAAGAGACCACTTAACATTGATTTCTAAATGTTAAGTGGTCTCTTCATTTTTTCCAGAGCTGTATATTAAATATATATGTGCGTGTGTGTGTGTGTGTGTGTGTGTGTGTGTGTGTGTGTATACTGTATATTATATATATATATATATATATATATATATATATATATATATATATATATATATATAGTGCTGTCAAATAGATGAATCACAAAAATTCAACAGAATTTGATGTCATATATGCGTGTGTGTATATATATATATATTATATAAACAAACTTTTATGTTAGATGTGATTTAATTGGATTATTTGATTTGACAGCCTGTATATAATTTTAATTAACATAATATCTATTACAAAATATGTTAAAATAATAATAGTAATTTATAATATTGATTTAATAGGGATTTGATGACAGTTATGCTGCTCTTTACAGGTTTTATATTCATTCATTCATTATTCTTTATCATTTGCAGTCATTATAAAGACCCAAACTCACCTGTCGCCTAAAGTGATGGATGTCCGACTGCCTGCGCCCCACGTCCCAGTACTCCTGGCTTCTTCCCGGTCTCCCAGATAAGTTTTGGTGGGCACACTCATTTGAAGAGGCAGTGACTCCATGCTGCGGTGCAGGCCGGACATCTTCGGGTAGAGGATGGGGGAGCTGCTCACAGACAGCGCCTGGCCGGAGAAACAGCTGGGAGAATCGATGTGGAGCACCGGCGCTGGGCTCGGGGTGAGTCGGGGGGGCACGCGGGAGCCAGCCAGGTCCTGGAGCTTGGAGTAGGGAGGGATCTTTGGAGGAAGGTCTTGGATGGTGATACAGCAGTCCAGACTGTTGGAGTTGACCTTGTCTAGGTGAGCCAGGCTGGGAGGGTGAACTAGAGACTTGCTGCTCAACAACCTGTGGGAGTAAAAGCACCACATCAGCATCAGTGACGTCATGAACTCAAAGACCTTCAGGAGTCCAGCACCGCATGAAGCCGAGGGATTTCAGCGCATCCAAAGGAACTAAATAAAGAACACGCCGCCAACCAGAAAATCAACCTCAAAGGCTCTTTATGTCCGGTTCCAGAAAGGGTTTTAAATAATTGAGCAGCATAACTTGCATAATATGAACACACAGGGAATCTGCGGAGTATTCCCTGCAAATGTTGCCTATCAAAGTTGTCTAATTTATAAAATAAAAATTATTTTATATATTTTCCCCTATTTTTATTTTTGAAGGGCTGCACAGCTACTTGAGTCACTTAATTTTCGCCATTTGTTAATTATTATTTGAAAATATCAAGAATATATAAATATATAACCAAAGGTGACTTGACTTATGACTTGTTAATTTAAATTACAATGCAGAATCATCAGCTGTGACAATTTGAATTTATTTAAATATTTTTAAAAATCATAATAATTCATGATATTTTCAAATCAAATAAATTTATTTCAAACAAATGGGAAAATTAGGAAGCCTGAAGTAGCACAGCAAAAATATAGAGTTTAAAATATAAATATTTATTTTTATACCGGTTGATTTAATTGAAAATGAATTTATTTTATATATATATATATATATATATATATATATATATATATATATATATATATATATATATATATATATATATATATAACACAAACTTATATAAGCACAACACTAATATATATATAATTTATAATCTAATAAGTATGCATATACATTTGAATATATATATATATATATATATATATATATATATATATATATATATATATATATATATATTAATTATTATTAATAAATAAATAATTTATTTAACAAATTAAGTCATTTATTTCCATTTTATTGTTTTTTATTTTATTGACAAATATCATGAAATGTTTGCAGTGAGTTTAGTTTGACACGTGGTATTCCTGCAGGTGTGGTACCTTGGCGTGCCGGTCGGAGAGCTCAGCTCAGGGTATTTGCTAGTGCTCGTCCTCCGCACTCGATGGATCTTCTCGACAGTCTCTCCACAGCTGTCGCCCTGGTTCTCGGCCTTCAGACAGCTGATCTCCAGGTCCGCTTTGGCCTTGGCCCTTTCCTTCTCCTTCTCACGATCCGTTTGGTTGACGGGGCCTGTGGTGCTCGAGCGACTGTTTGCTTTCAGGCTGCCTCCTTCTTTTCCTCTGGTGGGCATGGTGTTGTGCAAAGATGGCACGGGTTTAAGAGTGAGGAGACCGGCATCGATGCTGCCACTAACAGGGCGAGAGGAAGGTCGTCCGGTTAAACTCATAGCGCTGGACTTTGCAGGCCGTGGAAGACTGCGATATTGAATGCTACCGCGAGCGCTGGGCGCAAGGAAACCCTGTTCGGCGCCGCTGGCATCCAAGCTATTTTTGCGGCCACCTCCACCTGGGACAGGTTTGATGGGGATGCCCGAGGACTTTGGGGTTTTGCCCACAGTGGCCGAGCCGCTCGTGATAGTGGCGCCTCCTGCTGTCAGGACGGTGGCAGTACCGGTGGTTGGTGGTTTCTTGTAACCGAAGGAGCCGCCAGCAGAGGGTTTCATCAGACCTGAGGGAGGCTTACGGTGATCGGCGTTGTCCCGGCCGGCATCAGAGCGGGAACGCTGGAGACCTGTTGCCTTCACAGACATTTTCACCTTGTCAACTGCCTTCGAGTCTCCTTTGGGGACTTTAAAGAAAGAGAGAGAGAAAACAGTCACTAAAACTGACAACACTGCATCATATCATAGTTTTAAACATACATGCATACACGCTAACATACTTCTACATACGTGCTAACTTCTATATACACGCTAAAATACTTCTACATACACGCAAACATACTTCTGTATGCATACACGCTAACATACTTCCGCATACGCGCAAACATACTTCTGTATGCATACACGCTAACATACTTCCGCATACACGCTAACATACTTCCGCATACACGCTAACATACTTCTGGATACACGCTAACATACTTCCGGATACACGCTAACATACTTCCGCATACACGCTAACATACTTCTACATACACGCTAACATACTTCTGCATACACGCTAACATACATGCTAACATACTTCTGCATACACGCTAACATACATGCTAACATACTTCTGCATACATGCTAACATATTTCTGCATACACGCTAACATACTTCTGCACACACACACACACACACACACACACACACACACACACACACACACACAGCTGTTTCAGTGTTAATGACCAAAACCAGGATGACACACGTCCTCGTGTGGTCAGAGACGTGTCATTTGAAAGGTGAGCAGGAAAGCCTTGGGGGTATGACACCAGATGAAGTCATGGAGAGAACCCGATTGAAGTCATGATTAAGTTTCTGTGGCTTAAATCTACAGTACGTGAGTCATCGTGGATGGAGACGAGGGAAAGCACCCATCTGCATTTAATTAGAGACACAGCAAAGATAACGAGCGTCTCAGCCCACACAAGATATAAACTCCATTACACACGTGACCCGTACAGCGGAGGAGTCCGACGAGACAAACGTTAATCACATCTGAACATTACAATGAAAAAGAGAGTGACCAAGAATATGTGTGAACTTGCTAATGACGTTTGGGGGACTAATTATTAGCAGATTCTATAAAGCTTTAATGGCAAGATTTTTGGATTAAAATGCTAGAAACGCTAGAACAATGTTATATTTTAAAATCATCAATTAACAAAAATCAAAAATAACACTTTCTGGCTCCCAAACTTTAATGGAGTAGCTAAATGCTAACATACTTCTGCATACACGCTAACATCTGTTTACACGCTAACATACTTCTGCATACACGCTAACATCTGTTTACACGCTAACATACTTCTGCATACACGCCAACATACTTCCGCATACACGCTAATATACTTCTGCATACACGCTAACATCTGTTTACACGCTAACATATTTCTGCATACACGCTAACATACGTCCACATACATACTTCTACATACACGCTAACATACTTCCACATACATACTTCTGCATACACGCTAACATACTTCCACATACATACTTCTGCATACACGCTAACATCGGTTTACATGCTAACATACTTCTACATACATTAACATACTTCTACATACACGCTAACATACTTCCACATACACGTTAACATATTTCTGCATACACGCTAACATACTTCCACATACATACTTCTACAAACACGCTAACATACTTCCACATACATACTTCTGCATACATGCTAATATACTCCCACATACATACTTCTGCATACACGCTAACATACCTCTGCATACACGCTAACATGCTTCTGCATATACGCTAACATACTTCCACATACATACTTCTGCATACACGCTAACATACTTCTGCATGCACACTAATGCACACTAACATATGTAGAAGTATGTTAGCACGTATGTTAGCGTGTATGTAAGTATGTTAGCTAACATACTTCTGCATACACGCTAACATACTTCTACATACACACGCTAACACTTCCACATACATACTTCTACATACATACTTCTGCATACACACTAACATATTTCTGCATACACACTAATACACACTAACATACCTCTGCATACACGCTAACATACTTCTACATACACGCTAACACTTCCACATACATACTTCTACATACATACTAACATATTTCTGCATACACACTAACATACTTCTGCATACACGCTAACATACTTCTACATATACACTAACATACTTCTACATAAATGCTAACATACTTGCATACATATACGCTAACATACTTCCATATACATACTTCTACAAACACGCTAACATACTTCCACATACATACTTCTGCATACATGCTAATATACTCCCACATACATACTTCTGCATACACGCTTAACATACTCTACATACTACGCTAACATGCTTCTGCATATATGCTAACATACTTCCACATACATACTTCTGCATACACGCTAACATACTTCTGCATATGCACACTAACATGTAGAGAAGTATGTTAGCGCGTATGTTAGCGTGTATGTAGAAGCTAACATACTTCTGCATACACGCTAACATACTTCTACATACACGCTAACACTTCCACATACTACTTCTACATACATACTTCTGCATGCACTAATATATTTCTGCATACACACATACACACTAACATACTTCTGCATACACTCTAACACTTCCACATACATACTTCTACATACATACTAACATATTTCTGCATACACACTAACATACTTCTGCATACACGCTAACATACTTCTACATATACACTAACATACTTCTACATAAATGCTAACATACTTCTGCATACACGCTAACATACTTCTGCATGCACACTAATGCACACTAACATATGTAGAAGTATGTTAGCGCGTATGTTAGCGTGTATGTAGAAGTATGTTAGCTAACATACTTCTGCATACACGCTAACATACTTCTACATACACACGCTAACACTTCCACATACATACTTCTACATACATACTTCTGCATACACACTAACATATTTCTGCATATACACTAATACACACTAACATACCTCTGCATACACGCTAACATACTTCTACATACACGCTAACACTTTACATACATACTTCTACATACATACTAACATATTTCTGCATACACACTAACATACTTCTGCATACACGCTAACATACTTCTACATATACACTAACATACTTCTACATAAATGCTAACACTTCTGCATACACGCTAACATACTTCCATATACATACTTCTACAAACACGCTAACATACTTCCACATACATACTTCTGCATACATGCTAATATACTCCCACATACATACTTCTGCATACACGCTAACATACCTCTGCATACACGCTAACATGCTTCTGCATATATGCTAACATACTTCCACATACATACTTCTGCATACACGCTAACATACTTCTGCATGCACACTAATGCACACTACATATGTAGAAGTATGTTGCAGAAGCATGTTAGCTAACATACTTCTGCATACACGCTAACATACTTCTACATACACGCTAACACTTCCACATACATACTTCTACATACATACTTCTGCATGCACACTAATATATTTCTGCATACACACTTATACACACTAACATACTTCTGCATACACTCTAACACTTCCACATACATACTTCTACATACATACTAACATATTTTCTGCATACACACTAACATACTTCTGCATACACGCTAACATACTTCTACATACACGCTAACACTTCCACATACATACTTCTACATACAAACTAACATATTTCTGCATACACGCTAACATACTTCTACATATACACTAACATACTTCTACATCCATGCTAACATACTTCTACTTCGGTGATTATGTTTTTTCCATTTGTGATGGTAATTTAATAACAGAACATAAGTATGACAAAGACAAATTCCATATGGCACCGTGGCTGCTGGTTTTCACTGGATCGCTGACATTTAAATGTCATTGTAAGCTTTGGATCCAGCATAGAAAGGTTACGCTGCCTACAGGAAGACTGCATCAGCAGAAGATAAACCTGAAGATAAACCTGACATGCTTCTCTCTCATGAAATCTACTGTGAAAACACAGTAAAGAAAAGTTAAAGGAATGATTTGCCCAAAAATGTATATCGTTTGCATGCTCATAACAAACCAGCATGAATTGATGCATGAACCAGGTTTGAGAGGATTTTCATTGGACAACTAGCCAGAATCCCACAGAAAGCATATCAAATGACTTCAGAAGACTCTGAATATATAAGCACAAGTCATATGGACTACTTTTATGATCCATTTATGGTGCTGTATTGTCCTTTTTGGAGCCTGACAGCCTCTGATCACTGCATTTATTGTATACAAAAGTGTGGAACGATACGATAACGAGTGAAATGATGACAGAACTTTGAGCTATTTGTTTAAGACTGAGTTTTGATACTATTCATGTGGTTCCTTTAAAGTTCCCACACAAATGTGTCATCAGTTTGAGATCTGCTGAAGAGACTCTGTGTCACACATGGACTTCATTTACAGGAGATTATGGATGACAGTTTGTCCAACTGATTCATTTCCAAATCATGATATATTACCATTAATATATAATCCTTTTGGAGTTGCATGTTTGGAGAACAAGAACGTTTTGTTTTGCTGCCCAGAACGGGATGAATTTATGCCTTGTATATGTAAAGTCTGAAATATATCCAAATCAGAAAATACAGTCGGTTTATGTCAACACTAAAGCCTAAATGTCAGCATAAAAAAAAAAAAACTAAAATAAATAAATAAATAAATATAAAAATAATAAATAAGTAAAATTGAAAACAGATAAAAATAGATGAGGTTCACGTGGTTTTTACATTCAGAAACCTCATAATGAATAATAGGCTATTTTCTACCCTGGTTTAGAGCCTAGCTCTTGAAACGCTCTGCTTTTATGGGTGTGCCGCACTGAAGACATGGAAGTAAACGGCCACTGCTATAATTGGATAACAGTTTTGCATATTATAATGAGCTTCGGCTCCCCAGTCATTACATTACAAAACTTCCAATGTAGATAAACGCAACCAGAATGATTCGCCCACAGGGCTCGCAAAGCGTCTTTATGAAACAAACACAATGATTTATCTCACATCCACCCGCGATTGACTGGAATGTTATTTTTTATTACTTGGCCCGCCCGATTGGTGGATATAACCGCGAACCCACGCATGCACACACACACAAGTGTATTTCCCTATTTAAGATGCAAGCCCTGGTCCATACATGTCCGAGTCTGATCCTGAATCCCAGGACAATGAACCAACAACACCTCAAATACAAAGGATGCTCCAGCCTGTGACAGCGTGGAAGTTATGTTCAGTTAGACATGTACATAATCAGTAGATATCAAACGATCTGTATCAACGCAATACTATCACATATAAAACACGTGTTTTACTCTCATAATTGTTGCATCATTCCTGTCAGATCCAGAAGCCACAGCATAGTTTTTTAATCTCATCCTGTCTGCAAATCCAGTCTCTTGTTTACAAACGAATCCGGTGAAATGAAGCGAACAAATGCAATGTCTTCCTCACAAGAGCTGGATCTTCATTCAAAATAATGTTCAACCATGCATTTTGGATTCTGAAGGAAGTTTGAAACATGCCATAAGCTTTATTGCTTGGAAGTTCGATCCAGTTTAGCTCCACGTAGGCCTGTGTTATTTATCTATAACATGCCAGCAACGAGTCAGGGGGCCGGGCTACAGAATCAGGCGCTCTTCTTCTTCGGTTAAGGCGGCGTTTCACTGAACTCTGACGTCACAGGGAAGAACATTCACAGATCGAGCGTTTGCTGGGTCTGCTGTCAATAAAAGCTTTTCTTTGACTAACAAGGAAACGTACAGGATATTCTTATATTACCATGACCTTTACTATATCAAAAGCTCAAGGGAAAGTTGATTTCTCAATTCATTTAAAAATTAAAAATAAAGAAATAAAATAAAAATAGATAAAAATAAAATAATGTTAAATAAATACATTCAAATAAATATTAAATAAATTTAAATGAATAAATATTAAATAATTCAAATAAAGAAATATTAAATAAATTCAAATAAATAAATAAATGTAAAGCCTTGTATATGTAAAGTCTGAAATATATCCAAATAAAAATACAGTTTGTTTATCTCAAAGGTAAAGCCTAAATGTTAGCATAAAAAAGTAAAAAAAATAAATAAATAAAAATTACATTAATAAAATGAACATATATAAAAATAAAATAAAACATAACATACCTGCAATTTTGAGCACACTTTGTGAATTGTGTGTGATGGGTGAAGTGACGCCCACAGGAGGATTGCGCCCCTTTTTGAAGCTCCCAGGTTGTCCGAGGCTCTGAGGTTTCTTCAGTTCTCCTTTCCCAATCTTGTCCTGCGCAGTCCCATCGGGCAGCCGAGTTTTCCTCCACTTGCTGGACGGCTCCGTTTTGAGGCTGCCTGTGTCATAAACTCCGTCGGCCTTCCGTAAGGATTTACAGTCCTCGCTGTACCACGCCAGTCCACTCTCCACCAGAGAACGCTTCTCTGCATCCGTTCGCAACTTCACACACACACACACACACACACACACACACACACACACACACACACACACACACACACACACACACAGTAGAGGATATCTGTTAGTGTGTATATTCATATACTAGACTACATTTTATATAAATACACTACTATAGTTTATTTTCTTTTACTTAAAGAGGTCCTGATTTTTCACTTTTTCAACAGTAGTTAGTGTGTAATGTTGCTGTTTGAGCATAAAGATTAAACTAAGCTCAACTAAAAGACTACACTCTAAAGAATTCTGGGTTAAAAACAACCCAAGTTGGGTTGAAAATGGACAAACCCAGCAATTGGGTCAGTTTAATCCAGCGAATGGATTGTTTTAACCCAGCGATTGGGATGTTTTAACCCAGCGATTGGGTTGTTTTAACCCAGCATATGGGTTGTTTTAGCCCAGTGATTGGGTTATTTTAACCCAGCAATTGGGATGTTTTAACCCAGCGATTGGGATGTTTTAACCCAGCCATTGGGCTGTTTCAACCCAGCGACTGGGATGTTTTAACCCAGTCATTGGGCTGTTTTAACCCAGCGACTGGGATGTTTTAACCCAGCATTTGGAGTGTAAGCATTAAAAACTTTCTATCAAGAAGTCTATCAAGTCATATTGTTCCCCTTTTTGTCTGTTTAATGACGAGGAGAACAAAGGTGTGATTTTATCAAGAACTGATAGCGAGTGCTTCAAACAGGCCAATGACGTGCCGATGGGAAACAGCTGCTCTTATTTCATCCAGGAAAATCAGAGCCAGCCTTTTGAGCTGGTTAAGAGTAAGAACACGCTCTCCCGGCCCGACTTTGACTGCAGGGGGTGAATATGATACACATGTGTCTCATACTTTGGTTATGTTGCATTATTTGTAATCATTATTTATGATGTCGTCTTAACAAAATATCATGCTTCTATAACATTACTCAGCTTGAGTGAGACAAAAACAGAGCCACAAACTGAGAAGCGTTCAACCCCTTTATAGGCAAAGATCGCCGACAGCCCCTGAACATTCACTGCACATTAAAACATCGCACTCTTACTTAATCTGAGTATCATTAGAAAGAGTCGATATTTGACCGCCGATCAAACTAGGTTGCAATGACATTAATTTCTTAATTTATGTCAGGAATGCAAAATAATCGATCTGTAATGTTTGATTTTTTAAATAGAATAAAAACATGTATATTTATTCACGTCTGCCCCAGTTTATGTGTTCACATAAATGCACTAGACAGCGTCCGTAGGGCTCTTAGTCCAAAAGTGCACATATTTGGAGAACTATTGAATTATTCTCACAACTGCAAAATATTTCATCATACAAACAACATTTCTATTCATTTCCCACTGAATTATGCGATCTGAAGAGTGTTCAGAGCGAGCTCTGTCTCTCAAGTTCCGCTCATTCTGTCTGGAGCTGTCAATCATATTACATAATCCCATAATTCCTGCCCCTCTGGATGACGCTGTCCTGTACACTTCCTCATTCTGAGCTCCGTGAAAAACAAACCCAAAAGAAACATTTCTACACGTGAAACAAGAAGCTAATAAACACATGATTACCATAGTATATGGTTTGTGTGTATTTCTTATGCGATTGATCCAATTTTCATATGAATGATGATGTTTTTACATCATAAATGCTAAGCAGGTGTAGAGATTAGCTGCATATAAAAAGGCTAAAATAACATATTTCAACATCATTACATGACTATAATCTACATTAGATCACGATCGGAAGTTAATACAAACATTCAATGGTGGTTTAAAGTGAGTAAAAGCGTTATATATTAAAGGGTTAGTTCACCCAAAAATGAAAATTCTGTCATTAATTCCTCACCCTCATGTCGTTCCAAACCCATAAGACCTTCAAAAATATCTTCATTTGTGTTCTGAAGATGAACAAAGGTCTTAGGGATTGGGACGACATGAGGAATTAATGACAGAATTTTCATTTTTGGGTGAGCTAACCCTTTAATCTTTTAAATTGTGTTATGTAGCTTGATGCTAACTGTAGCTCTAATGCACCTGTCGTGAGGTCCCAAGGTCCCAAGAATACTACGTTTAAAAGACTTCAGATGATAGGTGGATTAATGTAGAGTGGGATGAAAGTGGTGTAGATGGGCAAGCCATAATGCCAGAATAAAGGCTAATAATGGCTGAATACAAACTGAATAATGATTAAAGATTAATGAAGATTAAGTCTCATACCGGCAGAGCTATGAAAGGTTTGTCGAGTGAGAACAATAGAAACGTGAATGGAGCAGTTCTCCTCGCCAGACTTTAGATAATACACTGCAAATGGGTGTTTGCAGGGCAATAAAATATATTATTAGCCTTCTGTAAAAACTCACCTGACATGATTTTACAAAATGTTTCATAAAATTCATAGTTTTAGTGATAACACCCTCAGATTTGCATAATTTTTTATTTTTCATCGTTTTTCTAAGTTTCTACAACACAGACACATTATATTTTTATACATTTAAAAATATATATTCATTTCTGTTTTTATGTTTGAGCTTATATCTCCATATTAAGAGTCTTGAACTGTAAACATGTGTTGGCTTTCTCTAAATATATGTTAGTTATGCCTCTATTCAGAATGACTTATGAGCAGCAACCTTTTTATTTTGGGCTTGTCATTTACACCACTTGCCAAAATGGAGCGTGTGGGGTAAGGGGTTAGTTTAGGTCACAATTGTGACTGCAATACAGCTTCAGTTCTAGAAGAAAAACACCACCCTACCAAACCAGAGACACGTTAAATTGAAGATGGCAGCAAACACCAAACCACAATCTGAAACACGAGCCTGAAACTGTCAAGACGTCTTGTGTTCTCTTGTCTTGACACACAACAAATCCTCAGAGGTTATTTTATGTCAGTGTTTACCAGAGCGGGAACTGAAAAACAGTGTCAAAAACAGATACGGAAGTCTTTTTAATATGTGCCTTGGTCTTCTTCATCTGTTTTTGGGTTCAATCAGTGGTTGCATGTTCATATTTCAGTTTAGAACACATTCAGGGTCGGTAAAAATGTTAAACGTCTCTGAAAGAGTCTCTCCTGCCCATCTCCTGCGTTTATTTGATCATAACTCCAGTAGATCAGTGTAATACTCCTCCAGTGTAGATCAGCTGTTCTCTGTGTGAATATATAGTAAAGTGTGATTTATTCCTGAGTTTATCATCATTACTCCAGTCTTCAGTGTCACATGATCCTTCACTGATCATTCTCAGATGAGGATCTGATGATCAGGACACATTTATGATTATTATCAGTGTTGAGAACATTCATATTTGCTGCTTCATGTTTTTTTAGGAATCTCTGACATTCAAAAAACAGCATTTATTTGAAATATAAATCCTTTAGAACATCATAAATGTCTTTAACGTCACATTTAATGCATCCTTGCTAAAAAAACAAGTATTCATTTATTTTTAAACAAAAACTAGGTAGGTTAAGTTTCTAACTCATGGACTTCATATTGAAATTGTTGTGTTATTTACAGTTTTTAGATTGATCTAGATCCCTGTGACAAACACAGAGTCTGACTCGGATAGTCGGATGAGCTGTTGGATATTTTCTTCCTACAGAAGATCATTTCTTATACCTCACTTTCCAAAAGCAAACAGAAAGAGTGTGTTGACAGAAAACCCCTCATGTTTAATGGATGCAGTGAAGTGTGCTTCTCCACAGACTTCCACTGTCAGCATGTTTTACAAAGTGTGCAACAAGTTGAAATCTGTAGCATGTTGTCAGCAGGGCTTCAGCTGAATCGAACCCCATTCAGAACATTTATTCAGTTTATAGTGCAACATATTTGATGTCTCAAACCTGCTCGTTGATATGCAAGTTCTACTGAATCCAAATAAGCAACGTTCAAGAACCTGCGGTGTCTACTGAAGTGCTTACCATGACGGAGGAGTTGCGTCGGGAGCCGACGGGTGTGGTGGGGAGAGAGTTGAGAGACGAGCTGGCGTTGAGTTCCTCTGAGCTCAGGTTATCAGAACCATCACTCAAACCACTGCTGATGGAGCTGCTCTCGTCCCAACTGCACACAGAGAGACAGGCAGAGATAAAGATGTTTAGATGAATGATGCAAGAAAGTAGTACCACACCCTTGGCATATATTATTGCTCAGAGTTTGCTCTTTCAGGACTCAGAAGAGTTCTCAATTATGATTCACTTTTTTGTGTGTGTCCCTTTAAATGCAGATGAGCTGGTCCTCCCCGCCATCTTTCAGGAAGAGGGCGGAGCTTCAAGAGCTCATGTTAGCAGCTCTGATTACCTCACGCAGACACACACTGAAAATGTCAGAAACATGTAGAATGAGACAGAACGTTTCTGAAGGGATAGTTGATGAATTTATGAGTTAACGATCTTCAAGTCATTGATTAGCATATTCTGTCATGATAATCTATAAACCGCTGGTGTGGGAACTGTTGTGAGATGAGCCAGAGAATATCTGCTGATCAAGAGAGAACAGGGATAGTTTAGTTGAATTATGGTTATAACTTATGTTATCAACATATGTTGTTGGATACATCAATAATTTTACATCTTAAAACTCATCTTTGATCACCAAAATTACATATTTAAACATTTTTTTCCTGTGAAAAATACCATAAAATAGCTTGAATGTAACTTGACAACCTTGCTTCATTTAGTATGCGTAGAACCATGAATATGTAAATAAGCCCCGCCTCCACTCACTCACTCCAGCTTCACTCGCTCAACTTTACTGAAGTAAACGCTGCACAATGGTATCGCTCTTTACCACGCCGGACACATAGCGATAATTAATATGATTAGCTTTTTGCTTGACTATGTTATGAAACAGCTAATAATGTGTTGCTAATGTTAAAATATCCCAGGATAACCTGCTTCTCTTGAGACTCCCTGCTTCAGAGAATAGTTAATGATAAGGTAGTTTGTGCAGTCAGAAACACCGGCGATTTCAAACCGTGTTTTTGAGACTGTCTTTGGTTCAGTTTTAAAGAGAAAATACTCAGCAATGGTGTTGACTGATGAATATGCACATGGTTTGTCTGAAAGCTTATTAAAAACACCACATAGACATAAACAACATTAAAAACTTGATTTCCACCACAGGGAGACTTTAACTCTTTCCCCACTATTGACGTACATTTCCAGATTTCTGTGTTTTCACTGTTATATGGTAGGGGGCGCTATTACACATCTTCTTCATTTAGCATATGCGGAATCATGAATATGCTAATTAGTCTCCGCCTCCACTCAATCACACCAGCTCAAAAATACTGGTTTAATTCAGCCAGATATGTTTGAACCAGAAACTGATACTCAAGAAGAAAAGGAAGTGTGAATTATACAGGCCTGCCTACAAGTCGATGTATCAGAATGGTAAAGTGTTTTATGTATCGCTCTTTACAACGTCGGACACGTAACGGTAATTAATATGATAAGCCTGTTACACAAACCATGTTACCGTTCGCCTTCTAAAAATCAGCATTCTTACAAAGCTTTGCGCATCATAGAAAGTCAGTGGAGAAAGGCATATAGTTCATCAGAACACTGTAGTATACATCTTTTCTGCTCCATTACCTGACCCAGGAACAGACAGCAGGATCTCAATGGGAGCATCATAATGGGACAGATGTCTTCACCATATGACCAGAGACTCAATCTACCACACAAGCTCAATTCTGGCTTTGTAACAGGCTTGCATTTACTTCCCCAAAAACATACATGGGGACGTAGATGCAAAACAGAATGATAGGGAGCAAATGGAACGGTAAGGATTGAGGTCAGTGAGTTTATGAATGGTAAAGCCTCAGTCTCATAAATACGGATGAGCTGTTCTGGCAAACGCAACAGCTTGGGGTTCATCCATCTGTTCTGAACGGGGGAAAGACTATTAGTGTCCACACCAGCAGACGATACTGTTCTGCAGTTTTGTCGTCTGTGGCTTGAAATACTCAAGATCTTTAAAGCAGGATGGATTCTGATTGGCTGTCAATGATTTTATCATTCATCATTCTGAAAGTGATTCCAACAATATAGTTTCTGTGTCATTATCGTTATACAGTAGTTGTGCTCTCCTATTCTTTTATATTTATGTTTTTTTTTAGAATTATAACTTTATTGTTATAGTTATCCTTGATGTGAACGGGCCTTAAAGGTGAACAGGCCTTTACACTGAAGTCAATCACAGCAGCCAATCACAGCAGTGGGCGTTTAAAATGAAGTCTCATAGCAGCCAATCACATGAGTGGGCGTTTACACTGGAGTCTCACAGCAGCCAATCACAGCAGTGGGCGTTTACACTGGAGTTTCACAGCAGCCAATCACAGCAGTGGGCGTTTACACTGAAGTCTCAGAGCAGCCAATCACAGCAGTGGGCGTTTACACTGAAGTCTCAGAGCAGCCAATCACAGCAGTGGGCGTTTACACTGAAGTCTCAGAGCAGCCAATCACAGCAGTGGGCGTTTACACTGAAGTCTCACAGCAGCCAATCACAGCAGTGGGCGTTTACACTGAAGTCTCACAGCAGCCAATCACAGCAGTGGGCGTTTACATTGAAGTCTCACAGCAGCCAATCACAGCAGTGGGCGTTTACACTGAAGTCTCACAGCAGCCAATCACAGCAGTGGGCGTTTACACTGAAGTCTCACAGCAGCCAATCACAGCAGTGGGTGTTTACACTGGAGTCTCAGAGCAGCCAATCACAGCAGTGGGCGTTTACACTGAAGTCTCAGAGCAGCCAATCACAGCAGTGGGCGTTTACACTGAAGTCTCAGAGCAGCCAATCACAGCAGTGGGTGTTTACACTGGAGTCTCACGGCAGCCAATCACAGCAGTGGGCGTTTACACTGGAGTCTCACAGCAGTGGGCGTTTACACTGGAGTCTCACAGCAGCCAATCACAGCAGTGGGCGTTTATGACCATTTTTGATGTAAAAATCATACTAACATTATAAGTTCACCCCAGGAAACATTATAAAACAATGCAATTTAACTCGCTCAAAATAAAAATAAAAATAGTGAAATAAATGGATGCATTCTTAATAAAAAGATGCAGTAAACAAATTATGTCATTCATAATCTTAAAGTAAAAAGATAAAGAACAGATAAATGATAAAAATAATTAAATAAAATATTTCTAATATTAACTAGATTAAGTTTTTATTCTTTAGTAATTTAATAATTCATGCATCAAATGGTTAATTTGTAAAGGAAAACAAGAAGAAAAAAAATTTTTTGCTCCACTCAAGAATACAGTGAACAATAGTTTTGGGCCAAAAGAGGATCTTTGCTGAAACTAAAGTTCTTCAGAAAGCCATTGAAGAATCGTTAAGCAAATGACAGCCCGAGTCATGATCACTGCAGATCTGTCGGGTCTAAAGTACTGTGTGGTTTCAGACTCAGCAGAGTCTACGGAGATGGAAAAGGGAATTATGGGTGCCAAAGAATCAGAGGACAAAAATGGCTTGTTGATGTTCGGAAGAACAACTTAAGGAGCCAGCAATTTGTGCTAATTACAGGTTGTGCGGGCATCGAGGGGAGAGAATGGACTTGCCTACATGTCTCAATGGTTAGAGACGACTCCCGCAAGGCCGGTTCTTAATGCTTTTCTTTTCCACTTCAGTTTCCATTTCCACCCGTTTGAGATGTAATGGTGGCACACTGGAGCCAAAAGTCTGGGTCGGCTAGTTTCAGTCTCGATTGGACGGGATTTGTGATTAGCATACTGAGATATTAATGAAAAATCCAAACGACTAGTTTCGGACTGGATTTTGTGTGGTTGCCATGTGAAAAACTCACTGCCATAATACTAAACTAAAGCATTCTGGGTAAATGTCAGCTTGTCAAGGTAGTTGCTAAGGTGTGACACCGTTCACATAAGCGCACTGATTGACGTCTCACAACAGAAAAGCTTCAGTAATAAAAGTCCTGTTCTGTTCAGTCTCTCAGGAAACGCTTCTGTCTCTATATTGGGCTGAGGGACGATTCATGAAGAACCACTGTGGTCTCCAGAACGGCAATGGCACCATCAATCTCATTTGAGCATTCAGTGGAAACCGCCAAATAACTCAGGAAATCATTCATCAGCGGCCGTGAAAATGCAGCCCAGAAGGTACGAGTTTGAAATGGAAAAAGATGACAAGTTACTGTAGTACAGTAAAGAAATTCAACAGGACTGTGGCAATGTTTCAGGTATTACGACATGGCATATTGCTGCGTTTATATTTCTCAGCTAATATAACCCTATTTTTAATTAAGCAAATTAATGTTAAATCTTAAAATATCAAAATCAGTTTTTTACCTTCAAATGTACTGACAGCCGTCATGATATATAAACACAAATTTAAAACATTACAAAACATTAGTTGGATCGGCAAAGTGTCTTTTGAGTTTCAATGAACTTAAAATTTCTGATTCGCGTCCGAAATCACGTACTGAGTAGGCATTACATTTGAATTTACTTTGTGACCGTTAAAAAAGTATGGTCTGTTTAGTATGAATGTAATCCAGACGTACTACATCCGCCATGTTGTTACTGTCACATGACCTACCAGCACCAGTTCACTTCCATTGATCCACTCATGAATCCTCTCCCGTGGCCTCATCATGGGATAGTCTAATCTTGGCAGTAGTAGTAGGTCATTCGAGGACTTTTTTCTACTGTTTTTCACATACTGTATAGTAGGGAAGTATTCGATTTTGGACGCAGTGACTGTAAGTAGCCTGTCCATAAAACATGACCAATACTGTGAGGTGTCAGGTGAAGTGGTTTGGGGAATGTGCAGTTAACACAGACGAGACTAAAATGATGCAATATTGTAATAAAATGTAACACAAAACATCCTAATTTGCATTAATATAATCATTTTTGATGCGTCATGCAAGGAACCACTGGGAATAACCCAGCGATTGAGTTGTTTTAACCCAGAGGTTGGGTTAAATGTTTGCTTAAAACAGCCCAATCGCTGGGTTTGTCCATTTTCAACCCCACTTGGGTTGTTTTTAACCCAGCATTTTTTAGAGCGTGTATTTGCATGTTATAAAGAAATATTCACATTACGGTAAATTACCGCCAAATTACCGGTGGTTCGGGAGCAACTTGCGTAGTTTGCGTATAGGGAGGATCGGCTCTGATTAAGGCAGTCTGGCACCACAGACAATTTCATCTGAACTACTGAACAAAGAGAGTATCAGTGAAATTAAAGGGATAGTTGATGTTTATCTGCTTACCCCCAGGACATCCAAGATGTAGGTGACTTTGTTTCTTCAGTAGAACACAAATGAAGATTTTTAACTCCAACCGTTGCGTTCTGTCAGTAGTATAATGCACGTGAACGACACACTGATGTCTTAAGACACGAAACGATCGGTTTGTGTGAGAAACCAAACGGTATTTATATCATTTTTTACCTCATGTACAGCCTTCAGCACGCGATCACTTCCAATGAGTGAGGTCAATGTACACGATATGGCGTAGTTTACGCAAGCGCCGGAAGTGATCTCTCGCGCGCATCGCTACGCCAGATCGTGTACAGACCTCACTCACCGGAAGTGATCTGTGCATGTTTTTACTCTCATGCATTATACGATGGAGCTAAAAATCTTCATTTGTGTTCTACTGAAGAAACAAAGTCACCTACATCTTGGATGCCCTGGGAGCAGATAAACATCACATTTTATTTTTTGGGTGAACTATCCCTTTAATGTCTAAATAACTTGGTCTAGTACCTCTAAACTAGGCTTCTCTCTCACTGGGTCTGCAGTGGGCCGATGACTTCAACTGGTCTTAATGAAGAACGGGTTGTGCAATTTGCTTAAAACACCAATACTTGATGACAGAGTATTAACCCATGGTTTATTCTGGCTACAGCTCAAATTGTCTGGTTGATTTGTATTCTGTGTGATTTAAATGACTTTGGGTGGGGAGGTTTTGTTGGGCTTGAAATATTGAGCAATTATGTTCTCCTCCCAACGTTATTCCATATGAAAAGCATCTGGGGCTTTGTGCCGACTCCCAGCGTTCAGCGCTCACATCAGCTGAGACTCCGCTGAGAGTTACACCCATACTGGAGAAAACCCACGAGTGACAACACAGGGAGGAAGAGAGGAAGTCAGGTGACCGATTCAAATGCTCTTCCACTTCAAAAGGACGAAAACCCTTTAAAAATCCCAATTAGACTCAACCTTGACCTCTGTAAACATGAACATGCGCTTTGAATGAAGGTGTTGCAGTGTCTGGTTAGTCTCGGACTAACAGGAGCCGCCACAGTTCTTCTTTAAAGAGCCTTTTCTCACATTACACAGCATCTGTTTGCACTACAGGAGTTATAAAGTAACGCACACACACATGCAGTGGTGTTATTATCAGTAAATGAAATTAAATATAAATATTCCATTAGAAATGTTGCATTGACGACTAACTGAGAAGTGAAAATACTACAACTATGAGTCAAAAAGAAATATAAAAACTAATGAAATGAAAACTGGAAATACATCATTAAGACACTCTCAGCTCATTAATACATCCTTCAATAACAGGTGTGTTTGCTTTGGCTTTTATTCAATCAGAATTTGGAACCGAATCCATCCGTTCTATAATAAATAATACAGAACAG
>CM031948.1:30756384-30758884 GCA_018749465.1 Paracanthobrama guichenoti
CACATTCATCTCAGTTCACCTTTGATGTCGAGAGGGTCCAGAGACTCGACGAGCTCCATATGAGCAGGAGAAGGACAGGAATACATCAGCTGAGTGAATCTCTTTCTGTCCTTCTGATGTCTCTTTCTGTCCAACCATGTCTACACACACACACACACACACAGATATACATCCCAAACACACTGTGTGTGGCCTGCGCTCCTTCAGCCACGAGGTTAGTCATCTGGAAACACGGATAATCATAACACGTAC
This sequence comes from Paracanthobrama guichenoti, assembly GCA_018749465.1. NCBI lineage: Eukaryota > Metazoa > Chordata > Actinopteri > Cypriniformes > Gobionidae > Paracanthobrama > Paracanthobrama guichenoti. The sequence goes on from CM031948.1 coordinate 30,756,637, forward strand.
ACAGTGTGTATCTGCAAATGGATGCATCTTTCCAGCCCTAAAGACTATAAATGTACAGAATCTTCATAAAAACCTTATAAAACCTCAGAATAAGACATTAGGTCCACTTTACACATTCTACTAACTATCGCTCATCAGAGTATTAGTGGACTGCTAGGGTAAGATTAGGTATTAGACTGTCTGCTTAAAGGGGTACTTCAGCGCTGGGAAGATGAATGTGTACTTAAACTGGGTCATTTATGTACTAGAAATGTGAAATTATTTTTGAATTTGGTGCCTTCTAGACTGAGAAAAGCCAGAATATGTATTTTTGGCTCATGTGGATGAAAGACAACAACTCCCAGAATGCACTTGCTTCGCTGCCCTACGAGGCCCCTCCCAAAGCCACTGCTACTGGATCACCGCGGCACCGCCCCTACCGTCGTTTTAATTTTCATAATAATAAAATCTTTTAGTTCAGTTAGAGAACAGACACTACAATTAAAAACTGACCGTGTTCAATATAATGTGAGTGAGCCGAGCGAGTGTCACGGCACAAACGCAGCAGGAGTCAGATCTCATTCATCACGAGAGCGACGAGCTGAGGTAAGCGCGGGCACAGCAAACATTCACGGATCGTGTTCAGATCACGCCTATGGGAGCTTAACTTTCACAGGAATTCATCTGAAAAGTTGAAGCACTCACTTTGCTCCGCACCGCTCCGTTGAGTGAATGCCCGCAGCTGCCCGAGCCGAGCGCTGTGAGTGAGATCCCAACCCTGTGGGCGGGTTGATAACATGCAGAACTAGCTCCTCCTACTGGCTGTAGTCTCTAGCCTCTGGCCAAAAAATCCTCCGATGATGCAAAATGACGATATTTGCGTCATCTGAGGTTTTTTTCCAGAAATAAAATACATAAATCTCTCGTCTCAGTGGGATATGGGGAGAAAGCACGATCATTCGAATATACTACCGAGTTTCTACTGATACAAAGCTTAATGCTAATCACTGAAGTATCCCTTTAACCCTTGTGCGTCCTTATGGACATTTTCTTAATAATTTTTCCTGTGTTAAAGGGCTCCTATTATGTGACTTTTTACAAGATGTAAAATAAGTCTCTGATGCCCCCAGAGTGTGTGTGTGAAGTTTCAGCTCAAAATACCCCACAGATCATTTATTATAGCATGTTAAAACTGTCACTTTTTGAGGGTGAGCAAAAACGCACCATTTCCATGTGTGTCCCTTTAAATGCAAATAAGCTTTCTAGAAGAGGGCGGAGCTTCAAGAGCTCATGTTAGCAGCTCTAATTACCTCACGCAGACACACACTGAAAATGTCAGAAACTGTTTTTTATGATCAAACCGGAGTCAGACAATGATGGAGAGACTCAAGAAGAAGAGACAACATGTAGAATGAGTTCTGAATGGTTTATGTAAATGTTAGGGTTAGTGATGTCACTAAGCCCGATCCTACCAGCCGTTTGTAAATCGATTTCTGTAAATGAAAATATCTCCCTTTGCTTTGAACTGTGAGCGTTGTAACTTTGCAGATGTTGTTTCTGCTCAAACAGCAACATCACACACTCACTAAAGTTAAACACGTCAAATCAGAATCAAACACACCCATTTCCTTTAATAAATCTATTTTACACTAGCAACACAAGTGGCTTCGGAGGTTTGTCCTAAAGCTAATACTCGCTTTATTCCTGTTTTATGTGTTTTCTGCTTCTGCATATTATAGAGGCAATTTGATAAATTATGCAGCTATAATTGTGTGGGTGTGTTGGTATGGATGTCAGAGTGTTTGTATGTGTGTAATAAAAAAATTTACATGTGTGTGTGTGTGTGTGTGTAGTGTGTGTGTGAGTGTGTGTGAGAGAGTGTGTGTATGTGTGTAGTGTGTGTGTGTGTGTGATAATGTGTGTGTGTGTGTGTGTGTGTGTGTGTGTGTGTGTGTGTGTGTGTGTGTGTGTGTGTGTGTGTGTGAGTGTGTGTGTGTGTGTGTGTGTGTGTGTGTGTGTGTGTGTGTGTGTGTGTGTGTGTGTGTGTGTGTGTGTGTGTGTGTGTGTGTGTGTGTGTGTGAGTGTGTATGTGTGTGTGTGTGTGTGTGTGTGTGTGTGTGTGTGTGTGTGATGTGTGTGTGAGTGTGTGTGAGTGTGTGTGTGTGTGTGTGTGTGTGTTTGCAATATTTGAGAAAGAAAATTTGGTACTGCACTCAAACAAAATCACACTGAAAGTTAATTTTTTGAGATATCAGCCTCAAATTCGAAA
>CM031948.1:30763884-30796980 GCA_018749465.1 Paracanthobrama guichenoti
CACAGCAGTGGGTGTTTACACTGAAGTCTCAGAGCAGCCAATCACAGCAGTGGCGTTTACACTGAAGTCTCAGAGCAGCCAATCACAGCAGTGGGCGTTTACACTGAAGTCTCAGAGCAGCCAATCACAGCAGTGGGTGTTACACTGAAGTCTCAGAGCAGCCAATCACAGCAGTGGGTGTTTACACTGAAGTCTCAGAGCAGCCAATCACAGCAGTGGGTGTTTACACTGAAGTCTTAGGGCAGCCAATCACAGCAGTGGGCGTTTACACTGAAGTCTCAGAGCAGCCAATCACAGCAGTGGGTGTTTACACTGAAGTCTTAGGGCAGCCAATCACAGCAGTGGGTGTTTACACTGAAGTCTCAGAGCAGCCAATCACAGCAGTGGGCGTTTACACTGAAGTCTCACAGCGGCCAATCACAGCAGTGGGCGTTTACACTGAAGTCTCACAGCGGCCAATCACAGCAGTGGGCGTTTACACTGAAGTCTCACAACAGACACGCCGCTTCAAACAGAGCGTTCAAATCAGGGTAGACAAAATGCCTTTTAATTCAAAATTTAAAGGCATTTTGTTTGATGTAAAAATCATTCTAACATTATAAGTGCATTATAACATTCCTCATTTACTCCTCATTCTAATAACCATCTATGTTACTACAACCTCAATGCAGTTTCCAGATGTGCAAAATAACTGATGTAATTTACACCCTGCTCCCCCGCCTGCAAAGAAACAGGAAGAAAACCAATGCTGAAATGATTACTAACACATTCAGAATCAATGGCACACAGCCATTCATTAGCCTCTCACTCCAGTCCTGTGCTGTAATATGCAGCCATTTTCCATCTGCAGTCACACACACACACACACACACACACACACCGTGTTTCACTGGGTCATACAGAGTCAGGCTGATGGGGGTTACTATGGCAACACATCCCGACCCATGCGCTGCAGCACAGAGAGAGAACGAGAGGGAGGTGGGATTATTGGGAGGAAACCCACCATTGCCACCCTAATGTGCATCACCAGATATGCTTTCCTCTGAAACAATCACTAGCTGGGCTGTTGCTGTTGTGAGTGTTATAAATCATCAGCTTATTATCAGCCAAATAACACAATTACCAGACGGATTGCTCTCTCTGCGCCTTGTCTCTGTCTCTGTCTTCACAATCTCAGATGTCATTGTGAGAACGTCCGAGCTTTAGGGAAACATGAGAGCGTATGAGCAGTGGACAGGGACGTGTGGACATGACATCATACAGTAACCTTCATCCTAATGTCACACAAACAAAATCACACTAAAATAAAAAAAAAAAAGATTTTTTTTTTTTTTTACAGCAATTAAGCACTTTTACCCTGAAATCCTCATTATTGGAATGTTTTATTTATTTATATTTAACTTTATTTTGTATACATTAAAATCAAATATATTATTTTTATGTATAATTAATAAAGTAAATAATTTAAAATTATATATATAGAATTTAGAACACGCATATAGACAAATAATTTATAATATAATATGGCATTATATAATATTATCAATTATAATATATAATATAATATCCATAATACATATTCATATTATAATTATCAAATTATAATTAACAATGAATAGAATAGAACAGAATTTATTATATTATTTCATAATATAATATAATATAAAAATATTTTATAATTTTTATATAATATTATTTTTTATACCTGTAATGAGAATTTCAGGAAAAATATGTTTAGTTGTCAAGATTTGCTTTTCAAGACTTATTTTAAAAAAAAATAAATAAATAAAAACCAATGTAATATATTATTTTATATGATTCATAATATAATATAATATAATATAATATAATATAATATAATATAATATAATATAATATATAAATTGTTTTATAGTACTTATAATCTTATATATTATAATATCATAATATTTGTCATACCTGTAATGAGAATTTTGGGGGAAATGTTTAGTCATGAAGAAAGTAATGTCACAATCTTAACGGTGCTAAAATATTATAATAACGGTGCCTAAAGACAGCGTATAACACGACACAGCAGCTGTGAATCCCTCTGCGTTAGCATTAAAGATTCAGGATGTGTTTGAGATGGGAACAGAACGGAGCCATGGAAACACACGCATGTCTACAGCCTCAGGACAGACACCGTCCAATCACATCATCTGTCTAACGTCACACGTCAGTCCAAACTCAAGCTCTTCCGGATATGAGATGTGCTAGTCTGCCCAGTTTTACTGACGAATCTCAGAACTAATCACAGCGCTTCTGTGGTCTGCATTCACTACATATTCCACATCAGAAGAGCGGACATCCCATCGCAACACTATCGCTCAAGAACACGGAAGACTAAAGCATCTGTGAGGGAAAACTGCTCTCCTCACCAGCTCATCTCCATGGTTACCACATTCAGACTCGTCTTCCCTGAATTAATTCCAGCAAATCTTCTGCACAAATCACCAAACGCGCTCGCTGTCAAAAGGAACAAAACAGGCCTTTATCACAAGCATACGCTTAAACACTTAAGCTTGATTAAACGCAGGAGAACTTTTCCATGCAATTAAATTAAGCCTTTTCGACACAACAACTCGTTTGAGCTGATTATTCTGACTTAAATTCATTGATTTACATCAACTACAAAGTGAAGGGAAATTGATTTTTAACGATAAAACCTTTAAAGACAGACCTGTGGTCTACGAGGTTGTTCATTTATAGTATTTTCTTCATACTATGGAAGCATATGGGCGGCTGAATTTGAAAATGTACATCTTCCATACCAAATGTGCAACGTTTGGCACAAAATGCTAATTCAAATTCAATAATATAATTTAAATTTGCTATTTCCAACACTAACGTTTTAATGAAATAAAAATACATTACAGAAATTATTAGATTTAACATAAAAAATTACGTTTATTTTTCTTAATTGTTGTTGCACTCACAGTTAAGACACAATTGCATTTTCATTAAAACTTTAAAATATCTGTGTAAGTTATACGTTAAAACTGGTGCAGGAAATAGCTCATTTAAATTGAATTACTGAAGCATTTTACTGCTTTGGAAAATGTCAATTTAAATACAGAAATGCATTGCCATTTAACATATTACATTTCAAATTAAATATCGCTAGCCATATGCTTCCATATTAGCCTGCATTATTTCAACTTAATTTTAAAATAATCGTGTTTAACAGTGGAATTTGTGGTGAAAAACTACATTACCCATGATGCTGTACAGAAAATACACCAGTCAGAGAGAAAACAGCAAAAGAGGTCCCTATGCTCTCAAAATATTAAAGCCATCACACACACACACACACACACACACACACACACACACACACACACACACACACACACACACACACACACAGTCTCATGTTAATCTTGTTAAGTATCTCTAGGTAGTGTTGATCCTTCATATCTCCCAAGAGTCTTTAGTTTATCAGATTTATAAAAGACAGATACACTGTACCGATTCTTTCTGAAACAGCCGAGCTCGTGGAGGAGTGCAGTGGGCGGAGCTAAAGACACACACACACACACACACACACACAAACACAAACACACACACACAAACACAAACACGCACACACACACTAATTGCCAACAAAACACACAGACACACACACTTATGTGCCGACTGCCAACAAAACACACACACACACACACACACACACACACACACACACACACACACTTACGTGCCAATTGCCAACAAAACACACACATTTGATGCAGTTTCACTCTCCGCCTGCGGTTTCCACTCATGACCGGGAACAAACACACACACTCACAGAACTCCGGAAACACAAACTGCATCCACTGTTCCCTTAACGCTGGGTTATTTGGGAAGCTGAACAAGGTGATCTTTCCCTCACAGCAGAAACACACTTCTTTAGTGACATTGTTGATCTCGCGTCTAAACACACAACGCCAGCGCCGCCAACGGCTCCCGTAACCCCAACGAAGCTTGTGTGTGTGTGCATGTGTGTGTGTGTTCATCCGGGAGAAGTGCCCATATAAGGAGTTCCTCCCTTTATGATGTCACACAGGGCCATACTCAAAAATACTTTCTGAAACTCATGTGAATCCTGAAGGAGTGTGTTTGGCACAGAAATACTCCGTCATACGTCCAACTCGTGTTTTGAAATGTTGTCCATGTTTATCATGAGAATCAACTCTTGAACAGTGTGAATGAGGCAGAATGCAGGAAAGAGCATTAGACATCCCTTTTAAAAGATTTCAATATATATGCATATTTTGCAATAAATGTAAAATATATTGTTTATATATAAACAACATTTTTAAAAGCATATTTTCATATTTTTTCATCGTTTGTAATTTGATTATGCTGTTCGCAATGCATTGTGGAATTGTAGTTCTTTCCCTCACTAAAGCCATTAAGTACATAATCTTCTATCTTTATATTTTCAAATACATTTTTGCTTCAAATCAAAGTTTGTAATGTCATAATTCACCTCGTAGCAGATTGACTCGGTCCATGGCTTATAACACTTTAACTAAGGCTTTTTTGAAATCCCTATGGGAGAAATGAATGGAAAAATTACTTCCGGAACCAACGCTTCTAAAAGTGGCGCTTATGCACTCGCTTATGACCGCAAAAACTGAAACAATAGAAACTCTTTTAAAATGTCCAACATAACCGAATATTAAACACTAACAGGTCTTTCCCTTTACTCGAAAATGCCAGGAACTAAAAATCCACCCATGCAGTTTCAGTTAATGCAACAAAAATGATTCATGTAGTCCCAACACAATGACATTAAGTTGAGATAAATGGTCCTATCACACACCCGGCGCAATGTGATGCCAAGAGTGACGCACGTGTGTTCTGCTAGTCTCAGCACGACGCAGTTCTCATGTTCACGTCCAGCTCCACGGTGTTTAAATATCAAACACACTGGCGCATCTGTTCACCCATGGGCGTCTGGTCTGAACACCAGGTGTGTTCAGGAGCATTGATGGAGCGTTGCTATTGTGAGGAACTGAAAACCACTGACCATTGACCAACACAAACCTGCTCTAAAGTCAATAGTGCAGTATCTGTGTGTTATTTAAAGGGTGTGTTAGTAATATGAGCCTATAGGCACACACTGATTATTACACACACGGGGACGCAGCACACACACACGTTTAAATATTACAAATAAAAGGATTACAATGTAGAAGATTATTATTGTGTACATAAAGATAAAAATGCCTACATGTCTGTGGCAAGCAGTCGAGGCCGAAGGACTGTGAGACATGAGATCGGCGCGGCATGCAGCTGCCGCTCATTATCACTCATCACGCCACCGGCCTCGCCCCGTTCTCACGGCCCCTCTGCCTCGATGATTGCCACATTGTCATAATGGAAGTCATTGCACGTATCAAAATGACCTATTTGCAGTAATGACGAGCAAGCAGGCATCATTGGACCAGCAGATCAGTTTCCTCTCTGGAGAAGCGTTCAGTCTTTCCTCATGTAAATAGTGAATCTGCTCATGGTGCGAGCACAACTGGCTTTTAAAGGGAAAGGGAGATGAGGCTCTGATTGGTTTATTGCATGTTACGCCCAAAACACACCCATGACTCATTAAGAGACGAGGGACAACCATTTTGGACCATGCGCCGGCGCGCAGACCATTTTTTCCATCGTTAAAGTAGCAAAAGTGGACTGGCCCAATAATGTAAGTGACAGTTCCTTCATCTGACCCACAGCTCTCACCATTTGTATTGTTACGGCCTGTTCTTATGTAAGTCTCTCTCTCTCTCTCCAGTAGGAAGTGAGAACGAGGGCTGGGTTTGATCACCCCACCGTCATGCGGCACTCTCTAAATCCCTCCACATGAGCTTCCCAGATAAAGCCCAGATTCACGCCCAGGAGAACTGGCCTGGATTTCATCATCTGAATACGCGTGAGATGTGTGTATTTGGGGATGTGTGACCGAGCAATGAGCCGCGCTGATAGCTTCAAGTTCTCTGTAGAAAGAGAGCAGATAGAGGAATTAGAAAGACGATGGAGGCCACACACTCCTCAACTCTTCCCGAGATCAGACTCCTGCTGTCAAACTCCCAGCGGCTGTGTGCTGTCCGAGTCCAAGAGGAACACAAGGTCACTCCGATGGCATGCAATTATAATGAAATCGTTGAGTTATATGAATAATCTGAGAGCTGACAGATGGCTCGACTTTGCAAAAAGACACAAATGGTGACTGGCTGGCTTTGTCAACATTTTAGGTTCTTCGAAAGAGGGGAAACTAAGGTCAAAAATGTTACTTTGATCTATTATTGATGGTGTGACCAGATCTTCTGAAAATTGACACATTAGCCGTTTTTTATTACATTGATAACATTATCAATGTTGTTAACATGTATTAACACACTGTTAGCATGAATTAGCATTTTGCTAATGTTTTAACATTTTGTTAACAATAATTAGCATGTTGATAGCATTAATTAGCATGTTGATAGCATGAATTAGAATGTTTGCTAACATGTTAAACACATTATTAACATTAATTAACATGTTGCTAACATGATTTAACACATTGATAACATGAATTAACATGTTGTTAGCATGTTTTAATATAATGCTAGCTTGATTTACCACATTGATAACATAAATTAACAGGTTTTTACCACATTGCTGCTATCATGAATTGACACTTTGCTAACATGTTCTATCACATTGTTAGCATTATTTAACACTTTTCTAACATGAATTAGCATGTTCTTAACATGTTTTAATATGATGCTATTAACCACATTGATAACATGAATTAACAGGTTTTTAACATATTGCTATTATGACATGTACTATAGCATGCAAGCATCACCACTGTCGCTAATCACGTCACAAAGCAAATATGACTCATTGAGCTTATGGAAGCTCAATGCTAACTATGTAGCTTATGCATGTTAGAGTGTCCTGTACAACAGTCTGAACAGCGTGTAGTGAAGTTATGAAGCTGTAGCAGAACCAGGAGGCATTTCATCTCTGCAGGCTTCTCTGCTAATGTGGCTAATTAGCATGACCGCTCTTTGATGCACCTTCTTAATCTAGTGTTATGAATACTACACTATGGCATTATTGTTTCCAAGTTGACAGGCTGAAAATATAACCGACATGCAGACACTCACCCATTGGCCAGATTGTCGTCATCGTCCTCGTCATTGAGGCTCTTGCACAGAACATCAGAATCGCTCAGGTATCCAGACTTGAGGTCTCCGGCGTCCAGGCCCTCGATGAACTCGCTGCGTGCCGTGTGGCTGAGGCGGCTGGAGCAGCGCGCGGGCATCGTGTGAGAGGTGTACTGGGACGAGGCCTTGGGGCCCAGATAACTGCAGCCGGTGGAGGACGGCGCGTCGCCCGCTTGCAGACGAGGACTGGACTGGCCGTGGCGCCAGGAGAGAGGCGAGGAGCGGTTGGACAGGCTGGAGATGCTACGAGCGTTGGTTTCATCGCTGTCATAGCAGGCGCTGCTGTCCAAACAACTGCAGATGGAAAGAGAGGGTTACTGATACGGCCTATGATGGGATGTGATGACCTACTAAAGGAAAGGATGCATGATCTTCATCTGTTGAGGATACAGATTGCATAACCAGCTTGAATGAATACTATAACAGCTAACAGCTAACACTGAGTACATGGTTCTCTCAGGACAATCATCAGACAGCTGCGAAATACCAGAAAACTATCTATCTATCCATCTATCATAAGAGATGTTAACAATGTGCTAATTATGGTAGCAATGTGTGCTAAATGAGGGTAACAACATGCCAATTCATGGTAAAACATGCTAGCATTGTGCTAATTAATGCTAGCAATATATGCAAAAACATGCTAATACATGTTAGCAATGTGCTAATTCATGTTAGCAACAACTTAAAACATGTTAGAAAATATGTTAAAAATGCTAATTCATGCAATGCTAATTCATAACAATGAGTTAAAAATGTTGCTAAATGTTAATTCATGCAAGCATTGTGTTAATTTATGCTAGAAACATGTTAATCAATGATAGACAGTCTATCTATCCATCCATCCATCCATCATTTTCTGATAGACAGTATTTCCTTCAAAACGATCAAACTTTAAGCTATAAAACTATTTTAAACTTCAAACTATTTTAAATGAAAACCTTCAAACTAAAAACCTTCATGCTAACAATATGCAAAAATGTGCTAATTCATGTGCAAAAGCATGCAAATTCATGCTAAAAACATGCTAAAAAGTTAATTCATGCTAGCAATGTGTTAAAATATGTGAATTCAGGTTAACGTGCTAATTCATGATAGCAACATGGTAATTCATGGTAACAATGCATTGAAACATGCCAGCAATGAGCTAATTCATGTTAGAAACATGCTAAAACACACTAGCAGTGTTTAATTCATGCTTAATTCAATGTGTTAAAACATGTTGATAACGTGTTAGCAATATGCTAATTTATGTGAGCAATCACCCGAAAAAATAATGTATTATTTCCTTCAGCTGAGACACTTCACTGTTCATCATGATGGGTTTGAATCGCTGGAAATATGATTGAATCACTTCAGAAAGGAAAATACAGTTCAGAGCAACATGTCTGTCATATCGGCGACATATGAGAACATTATGATTGTGTGTTTGGGACATGGATTTAATGCTGAGGCTTTTGTTTTTGTAATCAGGCTCTCAAAAATTATAGAAAATTTGGATTTAGGTTTATCAGCCAATATATCGGTTACCGGCTTTCAAATATGAAGAATTATCGGTTATTGGTATCAGCCAAAATTTTGATATCAGTGCATTCCTAAAAATAATAATTTCTTTATAAAATTAAAATACTAATGCTTATGTCTAAATTTATAATATGGCGTAATAGCAGAGGAGCTGAACTGGAGATAAAGGGCCGCATGGGAGTTTCTAGTCAGAATAAATGTTTTATTTTTCTGTTCTTTCAAAAAACATCTGAAAATAACACACACAGCCTTATTTCACTGCACCGGACGGCCGAGCCACTCCCAAACCTCATGACCTGCTTTTCCATTCTCTTTCAGTGCCACATCACATCTGCTCGAAGCCAAAGCAAAGATCTGCTCGCTCCACGTCATGCACTGTGTGGCAAGAACATTTATAGAGTTTTTCTCATTACTAAAATCAACAAGCACTGTAAGAGCCAGAGCTAGACTTAAACTAGACTTCTACGTCTGAAAAAAGTGTGTTTGCCCATGCAAAAGTGACCAGCACAAGACCAGGACATGTGCTAATGCATTGCCATGCACCTTTTAGGATGTTGCTAGAAATGTTTACCTCCAAATCTTCATGATGTCTTTGTACAACTTTAACGAAAACTGTTAATTTGATTGCTTCGATAAGCAATAACATACATTAGTTCACTATCACAAGAGTTCTAGTAACTAAAAAAAGAACTAAGAGTACTTGATAATTTAAATAAAATGTAATTGTTGAATGTTGAACTGTGTGTGTGTGACTCAAGCATGATCAATTGCAAGATACTGTTCAAATATAGAACGATTATATCAACCTAATTAAACGTTTCACAAGGTGTGTGACATAAGGGTTAGTAACAACATTTTAAAAGATCATTATTTTACATTAAGTAAAGTTCATTCACATACACTATATTGCCAAAAGTATTGGGACGCCCCTCCCATCACTGAGTTCAGGTGTTCAATCCCTTCATGGCCACAGGTGTATAAATCAAGCACTAGGCATGCAGACGCTTCTACACACATTTGTGAAAGAATGGCTCGCTCTCAGGAGCTCAGTGAACTCAAGCGTGGTACCGTGATAGGTTGCCACCTGTGCAATAAGTCCATTCCTGAAATTTCCTCACTACTAAATATTCCACGCTCAACTGTTAGTGGGATTATAACAAAGTGGAAGCGATTGGGAACTACAGCAACTCAGCCACGAAGTGGTAGGCCATGTAAAATCACAGAGCGGGGTCAGCGCATGCTGAGGGTCACAGTGTGAAGAAGTCACCAACTTTCTGCAGAGTCAATAGCTCCAGACCTCTAAACTTCTGTGGCCTTCAGATGAGCTCAAGAACAGTGCGTAGAGAGCTTCATGGAATGGGTTTCCATGGCAGAGCAGCTCATCCAAGCCTTACATCACCAAGTGCAATGCAAAGCGTGGGATGCAGTGGAGTAAAGCACACCGCCACTGGACTCTAGAGCAGTGGAGACGTGTTCTCTGGAGTGACCAATCACGCTTCTCTGTCTGACAATCCCATGGACGAGTCTGGGTTTGGCGGTTGCCAGGAGAACGGGAGGTGGTGGAGGGGGGATTATGGGGTGGGGTTGTTTTTCAGGGGTTGGGCTTGGCCCCTTAGTTCCAGTGAAAGGAACTCTTAATGCTTCAGCATACCAAGACGTTTTGGACAATTTCATGCTCCCAACTTTGTGGGAACAGTTTGGGGATGGCCCTTCCTGTCCCAACATGACTGCCCTCCAGTGCACAAAGCGTTGGTCCATAAAGACATGGATGATCGAGTTTGGTGTGGAGGAACTTGACTGGCCTGCACAGAGTCCTGACCTCATCCCGATAGAACACCTTTGGGATGAATTAGAGCGGAGACTGCGAGCCAGGCCTTCTCGTCCAACATCAGTGCCTGACCTCACAAATGCGCTTCTAGAAGAATGGTCAAAAATTCCCATAAACACACTCCTAAACCTTGTGGAAAGCCTTCCCAGAAGAGCTGAAGCTGTTAGAGCTGCAAAGGGTGGGCCAACTCCATATTAAACCCTACGGATTAAGAATGGGATGACATTAAAGCTCATGTGCATGGAAAGTCAGGCGTCCCAAAACTTTTGGGAATATTGTGTATTGTATAAACCAAATAACTGTGATTTCTTGTTGCATCGCTGCATCAATAGGAAGAGAATAACAATAATATAAATATAGAAGTATAAGTATTAATAATAAGAAATCAAATAAAACACTGCACCTCTACTTTGAGTAATCGTGAGACGCATTAGGCCATGAATCTCCATGTCTTGAAGGATAACAGCAGTATCATGTGACAGAAAGGCTCGGGCTTTATACACACATGCATTAGCGTGGCTGTGAATCTGTGGGTTGAGTGTGGCTGATCTAGTATGAATCATTTTTACGCCTGTGCCATCAAATCTTCGGAAGCTCATCCTTTACAAGTGCTGCATGCGGTTAAAATGGAGGGCACATTAGCTGCAGGTCTAGAAAGCATGCGTGTCTACTATAAAAATGTTCTACTTAGAAACTTAGTAGGGTAGAGAACGGTTAGCCTGCAGGGAAAGGTTTGATGTTAGGAGGAAGGACAGGCTGAGATCTCTAGAGGCAAAACTCAGGATAAAAGTTAGCACAATTGCTATGCTAAGCACATCTAGCACACCTTTGGGGAAGGAGAATATGTTCATCCAGATCAAGCATAGAACGGACTGTACTCTGTAGATTCTCACTTGCTAACTCTGTCACTTTAATATGAATATACACACACACTTTGCTAGCACCAGGTTGGACCCCCTTTTTAAGGCCCTATATGTAAAACTCGGACGGAATCGCAGAATCCAGACATAAAAACTGAATTTACGGTATAACACAGAATTTGTCAAATGTTTGATGAATAAATCAAAAGCAGGTCGGCACACTTACATCAGACGGCAATATAGACTAGTGTGTGTAAATACTAAACCGCATATTTAAATATGAAAGTGTGTGTGTGTGTGTGTGTGTGTGTGTGTGTGTGTGTGTGTGTGTGTGTGTGAATGTGTGTGATGTCACACACACACACACACACACACACACACACACACACACACACACACACACACACACACTGAAGCACGCGTGACGCTCCGTGTTTTCAGCCTCTCTATGAGGGCATGAACTCATGAACTTCATCTCCAGAGTCACTTCAGCAGCATTTTACCGTTTCATCTGAGAAAAACTATCGGCATAATATCAGAAACGCACACAAACTCAAACTCTTCACGGCAACCCGTCAAAATAAAAGTTCAGCTTAACTTGAAGAAATTATGACAGGAATATATTAATACAATTAATGTTCTATGTCGTCATTTGATTGCCAGAAAATTAAAATACACAACACAGAATTTCTGGGGGAAAAACATTAATTTTTTTTTTTTTTTTTTTAATCAATAAATCGTTTTTATGAATTAAATTAATTAGACATGCTTTTTGATTATTCAAATTTAATTAAACCGTTAAAATGGAACACTGAAAACTCACCAAATGGAATTTGAGAAATAAAACGCATTTAGTTTTCCTAAACATGTTATTTGTGTTACACACTTTTAATAAATTGTCGTTAAATTGTATAAGTTTGAAGATTTCAATTAATCAGGCATGCATTTTGATTACTAAAATGTAATTTAACCATAAAAATGGAGTCCAAAAATTAAAAATAAATCCCCCAAAAAAATAAAACTGAAAAAACTGGATTTCACAGTGCCCTAACTTTTGCTTTCTTCAGAACTGCCTTTATTCTTCATGGCACAGATTCAACAAGGTTCTGGAAACATTCCTCAAAGATTTTGCTCCATATTGTCATGATATCTTCACTCAGTCGCTGCAGATTTGTCGGCTGCACATCCATGATGCAAATCTCCCGATCCAGCTCATCCTAAAGCTGGACTGAGATCAGTTTCAGTGTAGAGAACTCACTGTCATGTTCAAGAAACCAGTTTGACATGGCGCAAGTCTGTCATATCGGCTACACAAAATTATAATGAGAATAATGGTGAGACTTTTGTTTTTGTAATCAGGATCTCAAAAATGATATAAAAATTTGGATTTAGATTTATCGGCCAATATATCGGTTATCGGCTTTCAAATATGAAGAATTATCGGTTATCGTATCGTCCAAAATGTGCATATCGGTGCATCCAAAATACATACATATACTCACTGACCACTTTTTAGGTACACTTCTGATATATATAGTGTACTTTTTTTATTACTGTCTGTACACACATCTGAGTCTGCAAAGCCTGGAGAGCAGCTGATTGCTGATTTCTGTGTGTGTGTGTGTGTGTGTGTGTGTGTGTGTGTGTGTGTGTGTGTGTTGTTATCCGTTGATGGAGTGTTTCATTGTGTATTTGTGAATATGGCAGCCAGGTGTTTGGATGACCGAAGTGGAAACTTTCCCAAAAGACGTGGGAGGCTGCTTGCATGGTGGTTGTGGAAAAAGTTATTGTTTATGTATAATATAAAGCCTTGTTTATATTCATGCTCTTTGTGATGCTTTGTGGCACTGTGGTGCTTTCTCCCAGATTTACGATTCATTGAAAATCCGCAGTTTGCATACTCGTGAATGAGTTTGGCTGTTGTGCTGGTTCCCCTCACCTCTGGCTGAGCTGAGCTCCTCGCAGGCTGGACATGGTTTCCTCCAGGTTCTGTCTGAGATCCAGAACATTCTGAACCGTCCGCTTCCTTTGAGACTCGGGATCTGCACACATAAATCACCAATCAAAATACAATCTACAGTAAGCATGCAAAACAATGCTTTCCATCAATTACTCTATGCTGTAGGAGGAGCAGTGCTAAATCAAGCATCAAATTCGATAATTTTATGCCATTCAAATGCATATTCAAACGTTTGGAGTGCGTAAGCTCTTATTTTAAAAAGATAGTGATGCTGAAAATTCAGCTTTGGTCACAGAAATAAATTACACTTTACTATATATATATTCACATAGAGAACATTTAGGCCTACTTTTAAAGGGGTCATGAAGTGAGAAATCAAATATTCCTTGAGGACACAAAAGGCCATGCTATAAGAATATCCTGTAAGTTTCAGTTTATTGTAACCAAGCCCAGAGAACGACTCGTTGTGAATGAGTCTATAATAGATGGTGAAAGACCGCCTCTGCAAAAGAAGATCAACGCCTAAGTCATCATTGCAACTTTGGCCCCGCCCACTGGCGTGTTAGTGAGAGTAGAGAAGAGTGAAACTAAAAATAACATCATCTTCCAAAGGATCCTAATGCTAGGAATGAGCTTATTTATTCTCAACAATGTGAATGTCTCAGTTGAG
This sequence comes from Paracanthobrama guichenoti, assembly GCA_018749465.1. Taxonomy (NCBI): domain Eukaryota; kingdom Metazoa; phylum Chordata; class Actinopteri; order Cypriniformes; family Gobionidae; genus Paracanthobrama; species Paracanthobrama guichenoti. Next base: position 30,777,944 of record CM031948.1, read on the forward strand.
CATTATTTATTTGTATTCGCTACATTTCACTGTGGATTCTTTGGGAAATCAGTCGCAGGCTTTGCAAACAGACTTTTACGATATGGACTCAACAGTAACGCCACAACATGTGAGTAACCGTGTTAATTCTAATGCCTGATCTGAGACCAGTGATTTCTGATATGTAATGATTCATGTACAGTCAGATGTTCTTTGACTGTGTGTCAGTAAATCAAACCAGTGACTAAACGCTCAACTTCACATTGTTTTCTCTACTGTATATACAGAAAGCGATCAAAGAACACTCCCTTTACAATCGCTGAAGCTGTCAGTCAAACAACGCGAGTTTATCAGTGACTGAGTTCTGGACTCGCACCAAAACTCCCGTCATAATCAACTAATCTCTTATTTACATCGTGTTTGCACTCTGAAAGCATCTGCTAGCGTGCAGAAATCGAGTTACAATGACGAGATCCTGCATTCATGAGCTCAACATGTGATCGGCTACAATGATCATCACTGCAACCTTTCATGCCACCATCTGTGAAAGTGTGTTCTGCTAGTTTCAGCCGGACGCAGTTCTCATGTTCACGTCCAGCTCCACGGTGTTTAAATATCAAATGCACTGGCGCATCTGTTCACCCATGGGCGTCTGGTCTGAACACCAGGTGTGTTCAGGAGCATTGCTGGAGCGTTGCTATTGTGAGGAACTGAAAACGACTGCACCACTGACCAACACAAACCTGCTCTAAAGTCAATAGTGCAGTATTTGTGTGTTATTTAAAGAGTTGTTAGTAATATGAGCCTATCAGCACACACACACACACACATTTAAATATTAAAAATAAAAGGATTCCTCTCTGGAGAAGCGTTCAGTCTTTCCTCAAGTAAATAGTGAACAACTGGCTTTTAAAGGGAAAGGGAGACTCTGATTGGTTTATTGCACGTTACGCCCCAAAATACACCCATGACTCATTAAGAGACTAGAGACAACTCTTTTGGACCATGCGCCTGGTGCAACAACCGTTTTTTCCGTCATTAAACTAGCAAAAGTGGATTCGGACACGCCCGAAGTGCACCTGCACCATGAGCTCAGATCAGTAAAACAGGGCCCTATAAGTGCACCCAGGAAACATTATAAAACAATTATTAAATTGTAATACTACTTCACAAAGTTACTGTTTTTGCTATATTTTGGTGATAAGAAGAGGTTTATTTCAAAAACATTCATAACGTTTCACCAAGCTCAAATGGTGGTGTATTAATGCAACAAAAAATGGTTACACTATATTTCAGTGGTCCATTTTAGTAACTTTAGTAACTTTGCAACTGCATGTCAACTAGCTCTCATTCGAGTATTAGTAGACTGTTAGGTTGCAAAGTTACTTATAGTCAGTAGAAAGTCTGTTGGGTAGCAAAATAAAGTATTAGCAGATATTAAGCAGATACAATACCCAACCTAAACCTTAATATTCTAATAACGTTATTCAAAGATCACATGAAAGAGTTTGATAAAGAGAAGCTTCCCATTGAGATTGAAACAGGAAGTTGACCTTTTTAAAGAGCTTGTCTTTGTTTTTCAATAGCCAACGGCAGCCTTTAGTTTACGTCAAAGCCACTAAAGGTGTCTAACAGTCTTCAGCATTAACCTGAAGGCAGCAGGCAATGAGCCAAACGCCAACAACCACACAGGCTTATTTCACTCCATCGCCTACATTAAGAAAATGAAATCTAAGGATGAAAGTCTTCTTCTGTCCCAAATAACGAATTATGTCTGTTCAAGCGGTTGAAAACCTGTGTGGGTAGGCGGTCAGCATGTCAACCGCATGTCCAATCAATCCCATGGTGCAGTTAGGCACGACGCCTGGCCTGACATTATTAACGACTGGGCGACGGCGAGAGGTGGTTTACAAGCATTACTGTACAGCAGATAACTCATGTCAATCAAGTCCATTCCCACGAGAGAATTAACTCTAGCTAATTACATCAGAGAGACTTGCATGGTGGAAATAGTAAATGAGATGACAAGATGCACTGCAATAAACCCTAACGCTCAAAATAATGAACTGGTTTGAGTATGGCAAACTTAAATTAAACAAATGAGTTCAATCAAATTAACTTTCATGAGTACTTAGAACTTTCTTTTTCTTTTGAGTTCACAAACATCACACATTTGAAGTAATCTGAAATGTTTCATTGTTTTGAGTTTTATGAACTTGTTTCTTTTAACAAACTTCAATTTAACCGAAACTGGGCTGGGATTTCCATCTCCCAGCATTCTTTGCCATGACACTCGAAAGGGAGAGTAAATGCTAAAAATAAAATAAATGTTTTTTAGTGCAAAATTAATGTTAAGTGGGAGATTTAATATTTAATGTTTAGCATTTGGGGAGTTTCCATCATCATCAGTGGAGCATGAGATTGGATTGAGAACATATTTATGTTAAATTATCTATATTGTTGAACTCATTCAGCAAGTGCTATGCTATGCTAATGCAATCAAAGCACTGTGTTACCAAATAGTTAGCATTTATTGAATTGGCTAGTTAAAGCTAGCCAAGTTTCCACTATTTAAATTACATGCAGATTAGTTCAGATTACATGAAATGTTTAAGTAAAATGTATGAGCTTCTTCAAATATTTTAAGTTAACCCTCATCCTTCCCTCGGGTCATTTTGACCCGAAACTCATTTTTTTTTTCATCTGAATGGTCCAAGACCCTGACTTCTGTCGCACTTGAACCACGAATACACACACAACATTGACTGGATTCTAGGAGTTTTGTGGTTGAAATATAATATTTAAAAAACAAAAAAAAATAATTATTTGCCCCCCATAGGAAAGAATGGAATGCAAGGAAATGCTGCAGTACACATAGAAAAAACTAACAATGCTAAAAATTCAAACTAAAAATGCAAAAGCTTCACAATAAAATTAATTTATAATATCTAAATGTGTATCTGAATGCATACTGAAGAGAAACTGACCCAGTGGATCAGCTCATCCACTCCATATAGAGCTATAAGAGTTATGAAATATCATCTTATATTATTATTTGACCCACGAGGGCAGGATTTGTTAGTGTTAGTTAGCAATTAAAAATAAAAATCTGCCAGTTTTATTTACTTTTTATGTTTTGCCAACTTATATGTTGACATTTTAAAGAGCTTGTCTTTGTGTTTAAGTAGCCAACAGCCGTCAAAGTACGTCAAAGCCACTAAAGGTGGCTAAATTCTTCAACTGTAAGGGCCTATTTTACTGATCTGAGCTCATGGCGCAGGTGCACTGTGTGCATGTCCGAATCCACTTTTGCTAGTTTAACGACGGGAAAAACAGTCTGCCCGCCCGGCTCATGATCCAAAAGTGTTGTCCCTTGTCTCTTAATGAGTCATGGGTGTGCCTCATATCACTCCATCGCCTACATGAGAACAAAGAATGGACATCTTCTGTCCCAAGAAAATAATGTTGTAAACTGCCACACAAATCTCTTGAAAACCTCCTAAAAACTTCACATTCTGTACTGTCATATAAAAAGCAAGCATGTACAAATATTATGTATACAAACACCCTCATATTCGACATTGCTAACACCCAGCTCTGCCGTCAACTGCATGGGAGATTAAATTTTAATACATGCTCTTTTCCCCATACACTTTGATCTGCAAGGGCATTCTGGACCACAGCTTCATGTGTACATTTTGTGGCGCATCACTGCAGTTTAATGATAGACAGAACAACCAGGGCTGCTTTTCCTTTACAACGATGTAACTCGCCGTTTAACTAACACTGTATAATGCATCGTTGGAGAAGTCACAACTGTTTCCCGAAACCTTAGTAACACGTCGCAGCTCTGTCGTTTGAACCACATTAGTTCAACAATATATAGGACTGTCATTAATAACAGGTGGAGTCATAACCTCATACGTCTGGAGCACCCTGATTGTTGACATAAAATGTGTATATAATATTTATATCTTTATACAGTGTTGCTCAAAAGTTTACACACCCCTTGTAGAATCTGTGAATAATTTCAACAAAATAAGAGAGATCATACAAAATGCATGCTATTTTTTATTTAGTGCTGTTCTGAATAAGATCTTTTACATAAAATATACTTACATATAGTCCACAAGTCAAAAAATTTATAAAAATGAGCCCGTTCAAAAGTGTATGAATCCTTAATTCTTAATCCTGTGTGTCGTTCCCTGATGATCCACGGCTGTGTGTGTGTGTGTATATGTGTGTGTGTGTGTGTGTGTGTCGTTCCCTGATGAGCCACGGCTGTGTGTGTGTGTGTATATGTGTGTGTGTGTGTGTGTGTGTGTGTGTGTCGTTCACTGATGATCCACGGCTGTGTGTGTTTTGTGATGGTTGTTCTTGAGTCTCTTGTTTGTTCTGAGCAGTTAAACTGACCAATGTTCCTGCATTCTGCCTCATTCACACTGTTAAAGAGTTGATTCTCATGCCAAACATGACAACGTTTCAAGACACGAGTTGGACATATGACGGAGTATTTCTGTGCCAAATACACTCCTTCAGGATTTAAACACGTTTCAGAAAGTTTTTTTGAGTACAGCACTGTATGTCATCATAAAGGGAGGAACTCCTTATATGGGCACTTCTCCTGGATGAACACACACACACACACACACACACACACACATCAATGAGCTTCATTCGGGTTACGGGAGCCGTCGGTGGCACTGGCGTTGTGTGTTTAGACACGAGATCAACAGTCACTAAAGAAGTGTGTTTCTGCTGTGAGGGAAAGATCACCTTGTTCAGCTTCCCAAATAACCCAGCGTTAAGGGAACAGTGGATGCAGTTTGTGTTTCCGGAGTTCTGCAGGTGTGTGTGTTTGTTCCCGGTCATGAGTGGAAACCGCAGGCGGAGAGTGAAACTGCATCAGATGTGTGTGTTTTGTTGGCAATCGGCGCACAAGTGCATATAATGTGAACAACACCAACGTATGGCATGTGTGTGTGTGTGTGAGAGTGTGTGTGTGTGTGTGTGTGTGTGTGTGTGTGTGTGTGTGTGTGTCTTTAGCTCCGCCCACTGCACTCCTCCACGAGCTCGGCTGTTTCCAGAAAGAATCGGTACAGTGTATCTGTCTTTTATAAATCTGATAAACTAAAGACTCTTGGGAGATATGAAGGATCAACACTACTCTAGAGATACTCCAGATTAACATGAGACTGGCACAAACTGTGTGTGTTATGACTCTTTAAAAACCAGTAGCTCAGTTAAAGAAACAAAAGGCATACATATCCGTCATAACTTGCTCTACATATAGACTGTCACAAAGAAGCCCTTTATTCCTTGAGTTTCCATATAAATGCTCCTCAACTCGAATCGTTGAGTTGAACTATTGTCTTCTGATATTTTAAGCGTTCCCCCTCAGAGGTTTGGACCGTCGTCCAGCTGTACAATAGAAACCGTGAACGCACGGAGGACAGAAATACTCCATTCTGAGCTCTGATTCAGTCTTGTGACTAAAAGAGCACATAAGGAAGTCTATTATGCAGTGGTTTATTATGCAGAACAAACTCTGTGTATTTATGATTATAAAAGAGAAGGCACTTTGATACAGGGATTTGACGGTTATCTTGTGATTAAAAAAGTTGCCCTATAACACATTGTTTTCTCTCTAAATTCAGAGAAAAGCTCTGCAACCACATGAGTGTTGGTTGTAATTATACTCTGTATACAGGCAAACCAACATTTATTCAGACACCTTCAACATTTTCTCACATTATCACAGTTTATTCACTATAGTTTAGAAAATGATAATAAAATATGACTCAGAGTTAAACTGAACAATCTTGATAATGTCATAACTTTGATAGAAAGGGATGTAATGATCACAATCAGCCAATCAGCTGTTAGATTTAAGAACACAATTAGATAACACCAGTTTAGCTCAACCAATGAGCAAGCAACGCTTCATTATGTTCAGTCTGTGGGGTCAAAGGTCAGATTAGCGATTAAAGAACAAACACTTCAGCAAAACCTGCTCAGCTCAAAGTGTGGGAATCATCTGCTCCCAAATGTTTATCAGTTTTACTGGTAGTCACTGTATGAAGAATCTTTGGGTATAATATGCCACATTATCACTTACAGAAATGAACTATATTGTCCTGAACATTATATCTGTTGTCTGAATCATTTTTGGTTTGATTGTATATGAAAGCATGCTAAAAATCCTCAAAGAATGCACTATAATTTGGAATCAATCCCAAAAGGATGTTATACACTAGGGGTGGAACGGCAGGCCCAAAATGTGTTGTGAGTGTATGGGATGGCCTGGATGGGTCTGAAATTTTGTCCCAGTCCGGCACTGGTTCTAGGTAAAAAATTGAACCGTATGGTTCTCCACCCTCGGTTCGACACGCACGTGCACCGCGGTTTATGTCAAATCTGATGATAATATGGTTTGTTGAAAATAACAACGTGTAAAACAGACAGAGTTAGGCTAGTGTGTGTTTGTGATACACATTCTGGCTTCCCAATACATTACAACAACAGCGATGATCAGAAAGCGTGGACAACAGTCACTCTTGTGTGCGAGTGGCGTCTGCTCAAACATGACCACTCCTTTACACCGTCATCACCGGGTGTTGTTAGCGCGCGAGCGCAGGTGAGACCTGGGGGGTATTCCGGAAAGCAGGTTATGTGACATACCCGAGTATGTTTCAGAGTAAGTTAGCGGATAACCTCAACTTCCAGTTCCAAAAACGGAGGTAACTTTCAGGGTATGCAAGTAGCCACGGCAACTCACTCTGTGAACATAACCTGAACATAACCGGAGCAGCTCATGATCCAGGGTTAGTTTGATTCAGAGGTATTCAGATGTGTGTTAGTTAATGTAGTTACAGTTATATAATACACAATATTATATATTAATTCTAAAGCACTATTATAACAAGCTAAAGTTTAAATGTTAATTCAATTCAAATATATTTATTATTTATTTTCTTGTCGTCATCTCACACATGGATCTGCATTCAATTAATTAGCATCAAACAATATAATCCTTATTCTTATTTTACTTATTAAACGAAGAGATCGAAAAAATTATTCCACAGTCACCAAATAGGTGGCGATGTAGGTTGTGTAAATTGGTATTAAACAAAAGAGGAAGAATGTCGTGCTTTTTCGTAGCATCTGTTTCCATGGTGACTCATCGATTCGTCGCTCCGTTGAGAATGTCTTGTGTGTTAACTGGGAACATACTTGGAGTTGTCTGAACTTACTCCCGGACTCGTTTTTGGAACCAGCATACCTTGAGTTAGGTTTGGGTTAATCAACCGAGAGTTCAGGGTATATGTGACGGTAAGTTAACCTTGCTTTCTGGAATACCCCCCTGGACAACACACGTTGGGTTTAAACTAAACTCATTTAAGCCTTGCCAATTTAAACATTCAAGAGCAAGACACGAAAGAGAACTTGCGCGCGCTGAGAGAAGATTTGTGTGTGTGTCTGTCTGTCTGTGTGTGTGTGTGTGTGTGTGTGTGTGTGTGTGTGTGTGTGTGTGTGTGTGTGTGTGTGTGTGTGTGTGTGTGTGTGTGTGTGTTTGTCTGAAGCTGCGTCACAGATTGCACGCAAATATCGAGTTCTTGGTGAGTAATCCTAGCAAACATAGTAAGTTATGTCTGAAGTAAAACATAAACAGTGGAGAAAGACGTGCGTTCACGTGTGACAGTACTGCATCATGTCTTAAAGGGACAGAAGCCTATTCCTGCCGTCTGTGGTTTTAATGTTAATCTAAGAAATCCCTCACTGCTCGACTAAATAGCTTTTGTAACTTCAATAATGATTAATCTTTATTTAAATTTACTTTATTTAATTTGCAGTTATTTTATAATTGATTACTTTATTCCATTTCTGTACCTGAAAACCCTGAAAAGCAGGGTAAATTTGTTCTTATTTTGTTTATTTTTATTTGACAAAAGTCCTAATTACCCTGAACATAGCATGCACTGAAACCGTGACCCTAAAGCGGTGATAAAAACCGAACCGTGAGTAATTTGAACCGTTCCACCCCTACTATACAGTGGGATTTTGTTAGAAAATTGTGTTTCTGGGTTCTAAGAAAATTCTCATTTGCATCTTTTGGGATCATTTTCAAATTATAATTCCAATCGGAATCCTGTACAAACATCAATGCATTTGAATCCAGGTCATTCGTTTACTCTTATTAGCCTTTAAACTCAAGGAAGAGAAACAATGCAAGGAGCATCTAAAATGAGATTTCAAGCAAAAAATGCCAAGAATTCAGGCCCAAATTGGTCATTCAAACAGACGAGCTCTGGAAAAGGTCGTCCATTTGAGGACTGATGCACTAATGCAGGGCATGCTGTGTTTAGAGGATGGGATCATTGTTTTAAATGAAACGAACTTCCTGATTAATGCCATTGACATTGCCTAATGCACGTTCACTAGACATAACAAGCTCTGCAGTCTTCATGTAGCCAGATAGCAAGTTGTGTATATATATGTATATATATATATATATACACACATATATTATCCCTAGTTGTATTTCATCCCACATCCCTACGGATAGATCCAGGTGATCATGCTGTTCATTCTGTTCATGCATTCAACATTCATCAGCGTCTACAGATCGAGCCTGATGACAAACTACAAACCGAATGAGCCTGATGATATTCTGCAGCCTTGTCTCATTCTTCCCGTGTGTGTCCCTGATAGCAGCCATTACCTCATTACAGACGCGGGCAGAGCGGCAACACCAGCACACACAGGCGGAGAGACTCACAGGCGTCGAAAAGCAGATCAGTGTGCCGAGCATCACCCCCGGGCGTTTGTCACTCAATCATTGAGCGATATTGGATATACGCCAAGGGGAATAATCTATGAGCGCGGTTTCTATCTCACGAGGGCGGATGCACAATGCACATGCTACCCTGAACAAAGCCCTGCATTGTCCAGCTGTCTGAGACCACCTTCATAATCACAGCATTCGAGGGATCTCCAAGGGCAAATATGGATCAAAACAGAGTTTTTCCAGTCGATCCACGCCAATGGTAGTAAGTGGGCGTGAAGAATGGTTTTCAACCGTACTCACCGAGCATTTGACTGAAGAGCAACTGCTCCAGGTCACCGAGAACGGTGACCACCAGCTCTGGGTCCACCTTGAGGAAGGGTTTATCGCCACCTTCCTCACCTTGACCTTTAGCCTCCGGGTCTCCAGAGCCACCAGCCACAGGTTTCTTTCCACTTGCTTTGGCTTTGCTGGACAGGATATCATCGTCAGACTTGCAGTCGTCAGACGTCTTGCTCAGGGGTTTTACTTCCGCGTAAGGGCCTCGAGGGATCCGACTTTGGCTTTTCCCCAAAGCACCGGGTGCAGCAAGTGGCGTGAACGCCTTGGGTTTGCCCTGGAAGAGGGAGTGGTCCGATTTGGACAGGTTGCGGGAGAGTTGGGCACCGACCACCCCTCCGCCGGCCACAGGTACGGGCTTGCCCATCTTCAGGTGTCCCGAGGCTGCTTTGCTCATGTCATCACACCATTTGGGCTCATAGAGTTGCATCTTCTTCTCTGCATCCGTCAGCACGGCCAAGTTGGTCAGGGACCTCTGCTTGCGGAGATTGGACGGCACTGGGATGCGTCCCTCCGTGCTGCCCACGCGGTACACCTTCAGCTCGCTCCGTGCCGCGCTTTGAGGCACGCCAGACTTCCCCCTCTTGGCAGCCATGCCCACACCTTTATTTGACGTCCCCTTTCTCTGTTTTTTATTTGACCCCCAAGCGTCTTCTTCTAGAGGACAGCATTTAGGGCCAAATGAGAGAAGAGCGAGACCATGGAGGAGAGATCGAATGTGCAGCTCTTTCTCTCGTGCACGGGAAGAAAATGCTGCCCCCTCCCTCAGCCTTCCTGTCAGGCTGCAGCAGCTGCCGCCCTGGTTCTCCTTGTCTCTCTCCTCTTTCTCTCACTCACTCGTTTTCTCTCCTCCCTTCACCAGACAGTCTTGCCGCTGAGCCGTGCAGCAGCCAAATGACAGCAGTGCTGCACGCAACAACAGTCCCTCCCCCTCCCTCTCTCTCCCTTTCTCTCTCTCGCTCGCTCTCGGTTGCATTTTCCGGTGTGTGTCTCTCTGCCTCAGCAGAAAGTGTGATCTGTTAGGGGACATGACAAACTGCAACACTAGAATGTAAACTGAATCCAGTAGATCGTAGAGTGTATTTTCACACACATTGTTTCTCCCCTCCCCCTTCCAGTATCAGAGCTGAAGAAATCACATCTATCTATCTATCTATCTATCTATCTATCTATCTATCTATCTATCTATCTATCTATCTATCTATCTATCTATCTATCTATCTATCTATCTATCTATCTATCTATCTATCTATCTATCTATCTATCTATCTATCTATCTATCTATCATCCATCTCCTAACATATATATCTTCTATTTCTATCCATGTATCTATTTGATCTTTTATTGCAAAGATATGACACTACATATTTATATGTACTATAATACAATAATGCAATATAATCATACTTTCCCTATTTATACAACAATTCATATTTGTTTAAGGGTGTTTTATGGAAGAAGAAAAACAAGATATTTAATAACAAGAGGGTTTTGCGATTAATCAGCAAACACTCAAACCAAACTCAAGGTCAAAATTTTGCTTAAATCTATAAAGACAGTCAGAAAATAAATTAAATACATTTAATAAAGTTAAACAAATATTCTTGACATATTCTCTAAAAAGACTATATCAAATAAACTGATCTTGTTTCAAAGATATTTGTACTGGAAAACAGAACAAACAAGCCAATAAATTATGATTTCTGCAGTGCATGAATTAATCTTTTACTAGGCCTATAATAAATCAACAGAGTCCAGATGTTTGCCATCACACCTCCCATCTACACTTCATAAAACCATCGTGTTGTTTTTAGATGATCCCTACCAGCATCATCGTTCATGATATTCCATACACATCTCTCTATGGAGTTCTCCGCAATGCTTCGCCGGAGAAGCCGTCGCCATAGCAACGCTGCTACCTACATCACAACACGCATTAAGGCGGCTGTGCCTCTCCACACTGCACTGCACAAAGCACATCTCCAACGTGAGCATGCCACAAATCCACTTTCTGTTTGTTTTTATGAGCCCTGTCCGCCTGACAGGAGCCTGGCACTGGCTTAAACGAATCACACACAGCCAGCCTGATGCAACTGACCGGTTTGGTACAATGACTCAATCTGAAGCTCGGCGCTGTCCTGCAGGGGGTCGGCACACTTGGACAAACACATGCTAGTCCTGGGGCAATTCTGATGTTACCGAGGCTGAGAAGAATGAGCTCTTTTGTCTGAACTGGTCACGAGTGGTTGTGTCATTCCACTGACATCATTAAAAGAAGAACATACTTCCTGTGGACAGCACACAGTTGTCACAAAAAGACTGAAAAGTTCTTCATTTTAGTTAAAGTTCCAATGCAGTCAATCATTTTATCCCTTAAAACTCATCTGTGATCACCAAAATGACATATTTAAATGTTTTTCCTGTGAAAAAATGGATTTATGCCTTAAAATAGCTTGAATGTAACTCGACACCTTTGCCTCATTTAGCATGCGTGGATTCATGAATATGCAAATGAGCCCCGCCTCCACTCACTCACTCACTCCAGCTTCACTCACTCAACTTTACTGTAGTAAACGCTGCACAACGGTATCGCTCTCTACAACGCCAGACACATAGCGGTAATTCATATGATTAGCCTTTTGCTTGACTATGTTATCAAACAGCTAATAATGTGTTGCTAATGTTAGCATGTTACCCTTCGCATCTCAGAAACACTTTGAACATCATAGAGCATCAGTGGAGAAAGGCATATAGCTCATCATAACATCATAATATACATCATATACATAATTCACCCGCTATATTGATAAATGTCCCTGATTTTTCATATCAATAGAATAATATAGCGGGATAATCTGCTTCTCTTGAGACTCCCTGCTTCAGAGAATAGTTAATGCTAAAGCCCCGCCCATAGCAGTCATAGCTAATGATATGCTAAAGCCCCGCCCACAGCAGTCATAGCTAATGATATGCTAAAGCCCGCCCACAGCAGTCATAGTTAATGATATGCTAAAGTCCCACCCACACTCTGACGTGATTGGTTATAAGGTAGTTTGTGCCGTCAGAAACACTGGCGATTTCAAACCGTGTTTTTGAGACTGTCTTTGGTTCAGTTTTAAGGAGAAAATACTCAGCAATGGTGTTGACTGATGAATATGCACATGGTTTGTCTGAAGGCTTATTAAAAACACCACATAGACACATAAACAACATCAAAAACTTTTTTTACCACAGGGGGACTTTAAAAATCAATAAAAAATATTGCTATTTCATTGAGTTTCATTTAGTTTTAATATAAACTTTGCCTCAGATGTTTCTCAGGGGAAAAATAGTCAAACTGTTGTCAATTGTTGTCATACAGCAAGAGTATAGCGGGGGGAAAATGTAGAAGAGAAATGAGAACCGTTTGAATTCATACCCAGATTTCTGAGATTTAACTTGCTGACTGTTTCTTGGCAAATCTAAGCACAATTTGAGACGTCGTTGAGCTGTTTTTTGAATCCCAGCTAAATTACTTGCTCTCAATTTAAAATCAATTACAATTGTAAAAAGTCTAATAAAAAAACAATTGAGATATTAAAATATTTTTAAAGTGGTCCTATTATGCCGTTTTACGAAGTCTTGGTTTTGTTTTCTGGGTGCACTAGAATATGCTTTCATGCTTGATTGTTCACAAAACACATTTTTCACATATCGTACAATATTACAGCTCCTCTCTCCCCAGTTTGGCTCAAACGCGCCGTTTATTTCCTGTTTCCCCCGCCTTCTGAAATACAAAATGTGCTGTGATTGGTTAGCTGGCCCAGTGTGTTGTGATTGGCAGCGCGTTTCAGGAATTGTCCCATTCCTTACCATAACCGCCACCTCTACTCAGATGTAAATATTAAGGATGGCGTCAATTTCAAACCAATTCAAGCCAATACCCGTCAAGCCTGGTTCAGAGATTTAACAAACAGTAATGGATCACAAACCCATGGTTAATGTTCCTCAGGGCCGGTGAACAGTCGTACAGACGCGACAGTGAACACGAGATCAACACTAATGTTGGCGAGCAGGCAAAACTTTGCCCTTTGTTTACATCACAGCAACAACTTAAAACTTATCATTGGAACTGTTAAGAGAAAACAACTAGAAATAACAAGACATGCTTGCAAGTTGTGATCCGTAAACAACAGATTGTCCCGACACAGTGTGAACGTCTGCGTTTCAGGAGAAGCTTTTGTGCGGAGCTGCATTGAACTCTCTCTGGATCGGAAGCTGTTCTCCGTAAAATGTGGCGCGCACAGATAAACGCTGGGGTTATAATGTTCAGGAACAGTGTTTAATATCAGTTTGAACCAGTTCGTCCGTCTTAGGAAGCTCAAACTAATGAGTTTTGGAAACTGGGTGGAAAAAACATGCACCTTTGTGGGCGGAGATTATTTAAATGAGGAACATTATGACTTCATAAACGTGTTGTAGTCCAAACGAGCCGTTGGTTGTAGTTCTTGGAAAGTGGATTGTGTTAAATCTCCCTTTGGAGAGACTTTGTAAGCTTGCAGATCTTTTTTATTCTCAAACATTACACGCTGAAGCTGAAAAAGTGTAATAGGACACCTTTAAAAAGCGAGAAAATAAAAGACATCCATTTAAAATGAGTGAGATATCAAAAATACCATTAAAAATAATCTCAATTAGGTCTAAAAGAAACAACTAAGATTTAAAAATATTACAAAGTATCCATTTAATCTCAAATATGAGATATCAAATGTATAGTTTTTTTATTATTATTAAACTCACTAATAGAAGAAACAATTGATATATTAAAGATGTCTTATACAACTCTATTTGAAAAGTATCCAATTAATCTCCGTTAGGTCTAAGAGAAACATCTGATATATTATAGAGAGCTCAAAAGTCTCCAAAGTTCATTGCTGTCTAAAATAAAAAAGTTGTTTTCGTCCATTTTATAAAGTATATTCTTATGTTCATTATATATGGCTATGATCCAACACTTACACAAAACACGCTTGATTCTGACACATATTAGGTGGCGTTATCTCTTGATAAAGTACGAAACACGCGTTGTGATGTGACTACCGCCCTCCCTCTAGAGAAAGCCAAAGGTTCTCCAAACATCTGGATCCCATCCGGAGGCTGCGTTTGGCCAGCGGTGCAGATGTGTGCAGACGTGAGAACATCCCGTGGGTCGCTGGCATCTGTAGCTGGTCATCGCTCGCTCGTGTTTGTGTGCGGATGTGGGAACATGTGGCCGGGCTTGTCTGTTTGTCTGTTTGCTCATCATTCTTACATTAATAATCACACCCCTCTGAAGAATTACTGAGTGGCAGAAAATAAATCTCACGCTCAAAAGTCATAACTGCACATATTTATTCATGAGAAACATGTGAACACCATCTGTAAAATGTTGCACATTATTCTCACATCTGAAAATAACTGTAATAATAAGCCTGGAGAATATATTGTGTAACTAACTCACAGAAGGTTACTGACAAAACAAAATGTACCCGGATGTACCTACTACTTAAAGAGTCATAACACACACAGTTTGTGCCAGTCTCATGTTAATCTTGAGTATCTCTAGGGTAGTGTTGATCCTTCATATCTCCCAAGAGTCTTTAGTTTATCAGATTTATAAAAGACAGATACACTGTACCGATTCTTTCTGGAAACAGCCGAGCTCGTGGAGGAGTGCAGTGGGCGGAGCTAAAGACACACACACAGTTTGTGCCAGTCTCGTGTTAAACTTGTTAACACTCCAGTGGGCGGAGCTAAAGAACACACATTTGATGCAGTTTCACTCTCCGCCTGAGGTTTCCACTCATGACCGGGAACAAACACACACACTTGCAGAACTCCGGAAACACAAACTGCATCCACTGTTCCCTTAACGCTGGGTTATTTGGGAAGCTGAACAAGGTGATCTTTCCCTCACAGCAGAAACACACTTCTTTAGTGACATTGTTGATCTCGTGTCTCTACACACAACGCCAGCGCCGCCGACGGCTCCCGTAACCCGAACAAAGCTCGCTGATGTGTGAGTGTGAGTGTGTGTGCTCATCTGGGAGAAGTGCCCATATAAGGAGTTCCTCCCTTTATGATGTCACACAGGGCCATACTCAAAAATACTTTCTGAAACTCATGTGAATCCTGAAGGAGTGTGTTTGGCACAGAAATACTCCGTCATACGTCCAACTCGTGTTTTGAAATGTTGTCCATGTTTATCATGAGAATCAACTCTTTAACAGTGTGAATGAGGCAGAGCATTAGACATCTCCTTTAATTACTTACTTAATATAAGTACCTACTCAAGACAATAGAGTATGTGATTTCGGACTCGTGAATACTGTATATTTTAGCAGAGACTCACTCAGATCCTCACAGCACATTTCCACAGAGTCAGAGGAACCATCACTGAGATCCTCCAGAGAAGCTTCAGCATCCTCTCGATCCTGCAGCCTGAGGCGGAGACAGAGAGTCAAGAAAAAATGTTTTTATAGAGTTTATAGTATATTCACTTAAAGGACTTCATTTCAGCATCAGTCGTGTCTCAGATGTTTCTTTAAAAATATAAATATAAATGTACAAAATACAAAATACAAATGAGACAACATTATCCATACAGTTACTGTATAGAGCTATGAAATTATTGCTAGATTTTTACATAGATAGCAAAAACGCGCCGTTTTTGTGTGTCCCTTTAAATGCATATGAGCTGGTGTTCCCCGGCCCCTTTCAAGAAGAGGGCGGGGCTTCAAGAGCTCATGTTAGCAGCTCCAATTACCTCACGCACACACACTGAAAATGTCAGAAACTGTTTTTTATGTTCAAACCAGAGTCGGACAATGATGGAGAGACTCAAGAAGAAGAGACAACATGTAGAATATATTAGTGCTGGGCAATCGATTAAACACATCCAAAATAAAAGTTTGTGTTTACATAATATATGTGTGTGTACTGAGTATAATTATTTATTATGTATATTTGAATACACACACATGCATGCATACTGTTTATTTAAGAAATATTTGCCTGTATATACTATATTTAATAATTGTATAATTTAACAATATAATTTTCTTTCTTAAATATATACATTCGTGTGTTACATAACATATATACAAATATATACATAATGTGTGTGTGTGTGTATACATAATAATTATACACCGTACACACACACACACACATTATGTTAACACAAACTTAACGATTAACACAAATCGATTAATCGTTTGACAGCCCAAATACACTCACCTAAAGGATTAGGTGATGGGATTAGGATTCTCATTAATGCAATTATCTAATCAACCAATCACATGGCAGTTGCTTCAATGCATTTAGGGGTGTGGTCCTGGTCAAGACAATCTCCTGAACTCCAAACTGAATGTCAGAATGGGAAAGAAGGAGAATGGGCCAACTGATTCAAGCAAGTTAACCGTGAATTTGCACTGTCCATGGAGCGGACCTGTTCACATTTCACTGCCGGTTGTATATTCTGTATATAACTGTGTATGTGACAAATAAAACTCTTGAATCTTGAATCTTGAAAAGCTGATAGAAGAGCAACTTTGACTGAAATAACCACTCGTTACAACCGAGGTATGCAGCAAAGCATTTGTGAAGCCACAACACGCACAACCTTGAGGCGGATGAGCTACAACAGCAGAAGACCCCACCGGGTACCACTCATCTCCACTACAAATAGGAAAAAGAGGCTACAATTTGCACAAGCTCACCAAAATTGGACAGTTGAAGACTGGAAAAATGTTGCCTGGTCTGTTGAGTCTCGATTTCTGTTGAGACATTCAGATGGTAGAATCAGAATTTGGCGTAAACAGAATGAGAACATGGATCCATCATGCCTTGTTACCCCTGTGCAGGCTGGTGGTGGTGGTGTAATGGTGTGGGGGATGTTTTCGTGGCACACTTTAGGCCCTTAGTGCCAATTGGGCATCGTTTAAATGCCACGGCCTACCTGAGCATTGTTTCTGACCATGTCCATCCCTTTATGACCACCATGTACCCATTCTCTGATGGCTACTTCCAGCAGGATAATGCACCATGTCACAAAGCTCGAATCATTTCAAATTGGTTTCTTGAACATGACAATGAGTTCACTGTACTAAAATGGCCCCACAGTCACCAGATCTCAACCCAATAGAGAATCTTTGGGATGTGGTGGAAGCAGGAGCTTCGTGCCCTGGATGTGGATCCCACAAATCTCCATCAACTGCAAGATGCTATCCTATCAATATGGGCCAACATTTCTAAGGAATGCTTTCAGCACCTTGTTGAATCAATGCCACGTAGAATTAAGGCAGTTCTGAAGGCGAAGGGGTCAAACACAGTATTAGTATGGTGTTCCTAATAATCCTTTAGGTGAGAGTATATATATATATATATATATATATATATATATATATATATATATATATATATATATATATATATATATATATATATATATATATATATATATATATATATATAAATATAATGTATGTATGTATGTATGTATGTATGTATGTATTAATGTCAAATTTCATAGTGGAATTTGATTTAAAATCATATTTAAGTTTTTTTTACTTTGATGCACCAATATTAAAATTCTGACCAATACAATGAGCAAAAATTATTTACAACTATAAGTATAAATCTATGAAGTAATAAAAAAACAATTAAAAATGCTATTTATATAAGAAATCTAAATAATTTTTTTTTTTAAAACAGCAGACACTAAAATCAATTTAGGCATCACAGCAGTATAATGTACAGTATGTACAGTAGAGATATGCTGAAGTGTTATTAACTTATTAGCACAGATTAACAGCATCCAGTAATGAGAAATAACAGAGAAATTGAGCATGCATGATTAAATATAAACCATCATCAATAAATGAAGAATCTCACCTGAATCTGAACGGCGCCACCGCTGCCATGCGCGGAGACTCTCTGCCTTCAGGACACGTGTGTGTGTGTGTATGTGTGACCCTGCCCTTTGACCCTCCGTCTCCATCCGCACAAGCCTGCATCCTCACCCGCTGCTTTTGAGCGCCTGACGTTTCCCAGATGACGTTCCCATTGGTCGGCTTCCGAAGGGCTTGAGCCGATTCATTGTCTAGACTGGTGAAGTGATGATGATGCCCAGATCTCCAGTTCTTGTTGGAGTGTCTCGCCACGTCTCTGAATCCGTCCTGAGGCAGCGAGCCCCTCCGGACATCCCGTGTGCTTTTGAAATGGGTCGTGTCTCTTTTAGGCACATGTGGGCTGCTTTGGGCTGAACGGGGAGCGGACGGCGGCCTGTGCGTGCCACCGGATGTCCCTTGAGCTCTCAGTGAAGACTGTCGACTCAACCCTGTGCCTTTGAGCAACTCTTTTGAGACTGAAAGAGAAGATAAGGATGAGGTTCGTCCTCCCAGCCGGTTCTGTCCAGCCGGACTCGGAGAACTGCTGCTCAAGCACTTGTCCTGTTTGGAGACGGAGGTCAGGCTCCGCGGCAGAGGGACACCGGAGCCGCTCCGAGACATGGTTTTCATGCTCACGCCGGCGCTCGACGTCCAGAGGAAGCTCTGCGGGGACACATGGAGACAGCATGATCCCATCTGACATTATCTGTCCTCCATCTAAGAATATGCTTTGGAGAAATACTGGAGAAGGCTGGGATTCAAAGGAGCAACATAATGATAATCATGACTAAACAAGGAAAGCTATGACAGCACTTCAAAGATTTTTTGCGCTCGTTCATAAATACAGTATAAGAGAAGAGATAACAAATCAATAAAATTAAATAATAAAATAAAATGAAGTAAAAGTAAAATAAAATAAATAAAACAAAATAAAATAATAAAAATAAAATCAATTAAAATAAAATAAATTTAAAAAATGCAATAAAATATATTAAAATAAAATAAATAAAAATACATTAAATTAA
>CM031948.1:30852741-30862989 GCA_018749465.1 Paracanthobrama guichenoti
ATTTTGGGGAGCAGAAGAGACTTCTTTCACTTTTGAACAGTAGTGTAAATTAATAAATGAAATAAACAGAATTCTTCAGAATAAACACTTATTTTATAATTTGTGAATTACTTCATTGTACTTGAAGTTCTCTGTCTTTCTCTGGATTTCTCTGTAGTTGCGAAGCTCTTTTGGCAAGGCGTTCAGCATTAAGAAGGGTGCTAAAGGGGGCTCGATGTACTCTGATATCGAAGAGATCGCCACTCCAGACTCTTCTGCCCCCAATTCACCAAAACTGGCTCATGAAGATGGAGAGAACCCGCCCCCTTCCTTCCAATCCAGCCAATCAGCTACCTCCTCTGTGTGAGTACATTTTTAATAGTTTATAATAAAGACATGGGGGGGGGGAGGCAAGAGAGGCCGATTTCACTTTTGAAATGCAGCAGTAATTATTACACCATTTAAACTGCTTTTAAGAGTAATCACATTTAAAATTGCAACAGGATCCATGAAAGTAACGAGGAAAATGAGAGCGATGAGAAGGTGGTATCGGAGCTGCGGTCTGAGCTGTGGGAGAAAGAGATGAAACTGACGGACATCCGGCTAGAGGCGCTGAACTCGGCCCACCAGCTGGAGCAGCTACGAGAGTCCATGAACAACATGCAGGTTAGTGACCAGTTTAGTCACTTTTTGCTACGGTCACATTTACTTTTTGTTCAGGGAATTTTCGCAGACAAAATCAAATCATTTCAATAGGAATCCACAGTCTGGAAATTCCCATGAGGGTGGAAGATTTCCCAACACAGACTTGGTTTGAGATTGACTCCTGTGTGAGCTTCATACATTGCTATATTATTGACAATAGACCATTTTTACATACAAAATTTTGCCAAAATTTCACAAATATGTTAAACTTTGCACTAGAACAGTGCATAACTTGACTGCAGTTAATGAGTGTGCATGTCAAGCACCGCTAAAGGCTGGAATACACTACACAACTTTTAATATCTGAACAGATTTTAAAACACTAGGCATCCATACACTTGCTGACTTTGTAAATGGTTACAAAGAAAAGCTGGACACCAAATGAGTGAGGATCACAAACTACCAGACTCACACATAAACACACGGCAGTCACGTTTCATTGCTAAGAGACTCATGTCAGTTGTTTTATCTGTGCTGATGAGTCACATATTGAGGCTCATTTGTCGCACGTGCAATAAACTATTTTTGTATTTTTATTGCAACACTGGTAGATAGAGGACAGCTTCAGTTTCATGTTCAAATCAGCTCAAATGATCAAACATGTTTTTATATCCTCTGACTGGATGGGATCATAGTCTGAGTCTGTGCCCATCATACACTATGCAATTTTCAGTGAAATCTGTCAGCTCAGACTGGCGCAGATTTTCAGCAACAATTGTCGACTCGTCCTGCTAATTGGGGCAAAAATCTGAATAAAAGTTCTAGCCTTAAGAGAAACAAAATCTAATTCAATGTATCATTGTAGATGATGGTGGAGAGTCTAAAGGCAGAGAACGACCAGCTGAAAACAGGAAGTGCTCCGTCGTCCCTTGTCCTCCCTTGCGGCCCACCTTCCACTTCCACCTCCCAGCCGTCTGGCCTTGCCAGCCTCCTGAACTCCAACCAAAGCAAACCACCAATGAGCCTCACCAAGTCCTTTAGCCTCAGCCTCAATGAGTGCTCCATTCCTGGTGAGTTTGCTAGTTATGCCATCTGATATATTTGTCCACTTAAAAGTGAAAGCTTGCATCTCATTTCTAACCTTGGCAGATTGAGTCAAATCATTCTTTCTGTCCTGCAGACGTTGCTCCTATGGAGTTACTGAGCCTGTCGTCTCAGAGGGATGAGGTCTTTACGCGTGTGGTGGTTCGTTTAGCTGACCAGCAAGTGTCTAGAGAGGTGAATACATGAAAACAGAAATAAAATTGCTTCATATACATAAATATTTGATCATATTGCCTAAATATGTGATGTGATGTGATGTACAATCAGCAGGTGAGGCAGCAGGATTTCTACATCGGTTCGGTGAGAATTACTGGGAAAACTGAGTGGTCAACGTTAGACACAGACATCTCCACAGCTTTCAGGGTGAGAGCTCGTTCTGTAGCGTATTAATGTTTAAATATATGCAAAGATACGGATGATCATAAAAAAAGTAATACAGTGTCAGTGCTGTTGATATTTGATGGCAAACATATTGTACCGCTTATAATGTCTTCTTTTTTTTCATACATTAGGACTACATTTCCCAGGTGGATCCCAGTGCGAGTATGGGTCTGTCTGTTGACTCTATCCACAGTTACGGTATTAATCAGAGCAGGAGAGTGCTTGGAGCCGAGGCCCCTGAAAGCTCACCCTGTGACTGTTTGAAAAAGGGTCCTGGACCCGTCACTGTCACCCTCAAAGGTGAAAAACTCACATTTTCAAACACTCATTCTCTCATAAACTTTTTTAACACCTCATCTCGGCCCACCTCAGCACAACATGGTGTTTCAAGTCAAGTAATTTTAGAGTCCTTTAAAAGCTTTAATCGACAAAATCACAGGCTTCAGAACAGATCTTATGTTTATGCTGTTTCATTCACCTTATAATGTTAGAATCGCTGACTTCCTATGGAAGAGAGCCATTAATGCTGATCATTTACTTCAGACATGCTGTTAATTATAATATTAATTCATTTTACCTTTCAGCAAACGTTTTTAGATACACTACATTGCCAAAAGTTTTGGGACGGCTGCCTTTACATGCACATGAACTTTAATGACATGCCATTCTTAATCCGTAGGGTTTAATATGGAGTTGGCCCACCCTTTGCAGCTATAGCAGCTTCCACTCTTCTGAAAAGGCTTTCCACCAGGTTTAGGAGCATGTTTATGGGAATTTTTGACCATTCTTCTAGAAGCGCATTTGTGAGGTCAGGCACTGATGTTGGATGAGAAGGCCTGGCTCGCAGTCTCGGCTCTAATTCATCCCAAAGGTGTTCTATTGGGTTGATGTGCAGGCCAGTTAAGTTACTCCACACCAAACTCGCTCATCCATGTCTTTATGGACCTTGCTTTGTGCACTGGTGTGCAGTCATTTTGGAACAGGAAGGGGCCATCCCCAAACTGTTCTTACAAAGTTGGGAGCATGAAGCTGAAGCATTAAGAGTTAATTTCATTGGAACTAAGGGGCCAAGCCCAACCCCTGAAAAACAACCCCACACCATTATCCCCCCTCCACCAAACTTTACACTTGGCACAATGCAGTTACCGTTCTCCTGGCAACCGCCAAACCAAGAATCGTCCATTGGATTGCCAGACAAAGAAGCGTGATTGGTCACTTCAGAGAACACGTCTCCACTGCTCTAGAGTCCAGTGCCGGCGTGCTTTACACCACTGCATCCGACACATTGCATTGCACTTGGTGATGTAAGGCTTGGATGAGCTGCTCGGCCATGGAAACCCATTCCATGAAGCTCTCTGTGCACTGATCTTGAGCTAATCTGTAGGCCTCATGAAGTTTGGAGGTCTGTAGCTACTGACTCTGCAGAAAGTTGGCACACTTTGCGCCTCAGCGTGCGCTGACCCCAATTTGTAATTTTACGTGGCCTACTACTTTGTGGCTGAGTTGCTGTTGTTCCCAATTGCTTCCACTTTGTTATGATACCACTAACAATTGACTGTGGAATATTTAGTAGTGAGGAAGTTTCATTAATGGACTTATTGCACAGGTGGCAACCTATCACAGTACCACGCTTGAATTCACTGAGCTCCTGAGAGCGACCCATTCTTTCACAAATGTTTGTAGAAGCGTCTGCATGCCTATCTTCTGTTGATGATCATATACCTGCAAAAAAATGCTAGCATTGCCATTTTGTGAGCTATGTGAAGCAAGATTGAGGACCAATGAGATTTCGCTGTGGGCGGAGCCACACAGTTTGATGCGACTAAAATAGAAACCAGTAAACAGAAAAAATATCTTGTCGTTGGTACTGTTGACAGTCATGACTTGGTTACACTGTTTCTGTCTACTAAATGTTTGTGTCTTGTTCTTTAGTTCTCTATCTCCTTGGCACTTCTAACTGTCCTCTGTTTCACCTAATCTCGCTGTCTGTTCTAGGTTTTAAGGAGAAGTGTGTGGATAGTCTTGTGTTCGAGACACTCATCCCCAAGCCCATGATGCAACACTACATAAGTCTGCTTCTGAAGCACCGACGGCTGGTTCTGTCGGGCCCCAGTGGTACAGGGAAGACCTATCTCACCACCCGTCTGGCTGAGTACCTGCTGGAGAGGAGCGGCCGTGACCCCGGCCCCGGCCTTATCACCACCTTCAACATGCACCAACAGACCTGCAAGGTGAAGGCTGGAAACCACACTTTCAGACAATGAAGAACAGGAAACTGAGCTCGCTCCACACTTATTTGTGTTGCAAGCAGTTGTAAGGCCTCACTTTGGTCTTCTCTCCCTCAGGACCTCCAGTTGTACCTGTCTAATCTGGCCAATCAGATTGACCGTGATTGTGGCACTGAGGACATTCCATTGGTCATTATCTTGGATGATATCAGTGATGGGTCCTCTATCACTGATCTGGTCAATAGTGCGCTGACCTGCAAATATCACAAATGGTGAGTGAGGAAACTCCTTTGTTAAGGAAGCAGTATAGTGTTAAGGGAGGATATCAACAAAAAAAATAAAATTAATATATATATATATATATATATATGACCTGGACGTGTTTCTTACAGGCTTTGTAAGATTTACTCTTTTACAAAACTATTTTTGAAAGTTTTTTTCTTGGATATTTATTTCAGCCCGTATGTCATTGGAACCACCAATCAATCTGTTAAGATGTCATCAAATCATGGCCTGCATCTCAGTTTTAGGTAAGTTCCTAATTTCTTAAGCACTGTTTTATTCCAGTTTGTGTTTGTAGATTGTAGTAAAACTTAAAAATGTTTTACCTGATCTTACAATAAAATCCTCATAAAAAAACTTGAAATCCCAAATCAACCCAAATATTCCAAATGTACTTAATTTGTGATTTTTCCATTTGTCTGAAGAATGGTCACCTTCTCTAACAACGTGGAGCCTGCAAATGGGTTCCTAGTGCGTTACTTGCACAGGAAGTTGACCGAGACAGAGGATGGCAGCACGGCTCACAGAGCTGAGGTGCTGAGGGTTCTGGACTGGGTGCCTAAACTCTGGTACCATCTCCATACCTTCCTGGAGAAACACAGCACCTCAGACTTCCTAATAGGTACATCTTTAAACGCCCTGCATATCTGGTCACAAATTGCTCTTCATGAAAAATATTATTTAACCTTTTATATTTTGTAGTGGAGATATAATATTAGCAACCTTTCCAATGAGCTTGGAAACCTTTCAAAGGTTCTGGTTTAGTTTTAGCAAAGATCAAAGGCAAGTTTCCAAAAAGATCTCAGCTATGGCTCTTGTCTCTGCAGGTCCCTGCTTCTTCCTGTCTTGTCCAGTAACTTTAGCAGAGTTTCGCTCTTGGTTTATTGACCTCTGGAACCAGTCCATTATTCCTTATCTTCAGGAGGGAGCTAAGGATGGTGTGAAGGTAAGCTATTATCCACATAGGCCAGCGTTTCCCAACCCTGTACTGTGAGGTTCCCCAACAGTACAAATTTTGGATGTCTCCATGTGCAGCTAACTACTAAAGCAGGGGTGTCCAATCCTGCTCCTGGAGGGCCACTATCCAGCAGAGTTTAGCTCCAACCCTATTTAAACACACCTGCTAATCAAGGTCTTCAGGATTACTCGAAACTTCCAGGCAGGTGTTTTGGAGATAAACTCCAAGTAGTTAGTAAGGTGGTACTCCAGGAGCAGGATTGAACACCCCTGCTTTAGTAGTTAGTTGCACTAAAGTTAAACACACTTCATAGGGAGCAACTCTCTTAAAGGTGCAGTAATCGATTTCTGAGAAACACTGTTGATTATTTGAAATCACCAAAACAAACATGCCCCTAGCCAAAATGATCTTGATATCTCCTTCCCCAAATTCACAAACACACTATGCAACATAGGCACCTCCCCCTTAATGAATGTATACATCCCTTACTGCTGATTGGCTACAAGTGTGTTTTGTTTGGTCTGATCCACTTTCAACAGTGTTTCTCAGAAATCGCTTATGGCTTGTTTCCACCGAGCCGTACAGTTCAGTACGGTACGCAATTTGCCGTTTTCATTGTCAGAAGTTGTGAATGGTACCCTAATTCCAAACCGTACCGTACCACTTTTTTGGCACCCTTCCGTTGGGGTACCTAGCACAGTAGTCCAGTACTAAAGGGTGGATCTAGACAGAATGTTGGTTGACAGAGAATCATCACTTGCGCATGCTTTTTCTGCAATATTTTTCCTTGCAGCCTGCAGCCTTGGCTCAAACAAAGCCAAATGCCGAGAAGCAAGAACAAGATCTGCTGTATGTTGTTCATTGTTGTTTACTGTGTTGCTTTCTTCTTTACACGAGAGTGACGTCGAATGTTACACCACACCTATCATAAGGGTTCTGTTGACGGTGGAAACGCAAAGCGGATCAGGGTTTACGGTCACAAATCATACTGTACTGAACCGTACCACTCCATTACTGCACCTTTAATGGTCACCTATGTGCACCTTTCGAATAGTGCAAGAGACTCAACTACTACCCCCAGTTGATATTAACACATTATGTTTCTAAGCTAACAACTGTATGCTTTTAACCTTGTATGTCCCTAGATTCTGTCATGGTGTTCTGGCTATCTTTACTAAACTTGTAGAAAAGCTTTCTGGAATCTAGTTGGCCGTAGCTGTTGTGCTAGCCTGGTCAGGCTCCTGTAGCTTTCTGTTTTTACAGGGGTTCTGGGAGACCAATAAACTAACTTAGGATGGTTCAAGAGTTTATTCTACCTTAAAATTGGGCCAAAATGAGGCATCTCAATTGGATTAGGAACAGAGATTATCTGCTACTAAAACAATTGTTTTTTGGTGAATCAAATTACACTTTTAATGCTATTGTGTCAGTTAAGTGCAGTGGAGTCTTGGAGCTCAACCTCTGCATTCATATATATTTTAGGTCCATGGTCAGAAAGCAGCGTGGGAGGATCCAGTGGAGTGGGTGAGGGATACGCTGCCCTGGCCTTCAGCTCAGCAGGACCAGGCCAAACTCTTTCACCTCCCTCCGCCGACCACCAACCCCAACGCTGCTTCAACACTCCAGCAGCCCAGTGACGACAGGTCCAACAAGGATACGTCCCTTCCCACAATGGAGTCTGATCCACTGGTGAGTGTCCAGTACAGCTACACCTGAGCCTGTGTGAACCTGTGTCTGCATGTGTTCTGACAAGCTGTCCTTGTTCTGTTCATCATTCAGATGGCGATGCTGCTGAAACTCCAGGAGTCTGCCAACTACATTGAATCACCGGAACGGGACATTTCAGGCAACCCCAATTTCTAGGTTGAGCTAAAAGACTTTGAGAGCTCGCTAATGGCTAGTGCTGTTTCAAAACATTCTTCTTTACAGCTGATTTGCACCTCCTGTCTCCTTCAAAAGGCTTGAGAGAGTTGAGAAGAGGAACTCTCAAGAACATCCAGGTCAAGGCAGACAAAACTCTCAGTCTGAAAGAAAAACAGAAGAACTGATTCTGCCAGATCTAAGCGAGAATCTTTTTTTTGCACTGTTGTCTTAACCGGTCCTTCCTTTGCTTATCTAACCTGCAAGTTGCATGGCAATACTTGCAATGGAGGATTGTGAAGATTGGATGATTGTGAAGATGAGGATTTTCTTGTCTACCATACTGGGAACAAAATGTGCTCCATATTTGTTCAATTTTACTTTTGTTTTAGATAATATCTGTCCATATGGACCAAAAATCTATTTATTCTTATTTGCAAGAGTACCGACACTCCATCCTTAAGATCAAGTCGCCTGAACCCTGTACACAAAGGTGCAGTTACATATAGACCAACTTGCATGGATGCAAAATGTAATGTAACAGATGGTGCTTAGAATTCAGCCTTAAATGATGTCCCTCCATATATCATGAAGTCAGTTTCATAGCATTCGGAAAATAACTCTATATTACCTCAGTTTGCATAGTGATGCAGTTTTAAGGTGCAGTACATACCCATAACCAGGTTGATTTATTCCTATCAAACATGCAGCCCTGAAGGAGACAGATGTAGACTGTAGATCTCTGAGAGGTTGCACTTAGATTTGTAGCTTTCAAGCAAGTGCACTGACTGTTTGTTTAAAACTCGAGGGTCATTCACTCTGACGGTGATTTGCTGCAGCAAAGCAACCAGAAGTCATTCGTTTTCAATGAGGGTTGGAGGCGGCATGAGCTACAGAGACTGTTGGCAGTGGACAAAGTTGAGCAAAGTTTAACTATATGCAAATGTGACACTACCAATCGGAGAGCAGACAGTGAAGCTCATGTGTTGGTTACTCATTGTCTACAAAAGTTGCAGAATTGGGGGCGACCTCGGTTGATTTAATCGCTGGCAGGAATAACAGGTGCTGTTACCGGTGCATGGGAGCAGTATGCAACGTCTTACCTTTAGTAATCGTTTATGTGCATTTGACCTTAAGACCTGGGTATACTTCATTTTCCACATTAAGCTCATTCTCGCGCACAGTTGAGCATGCAGCCTTTCAAACTATGCTCTTTTGACTGTGAGTGTGTATAGCTGTGTTAGAGGACTCAAACAGTGCTTAAATCACTGTTATTGGTGGATACAAAAACCAGGCTGCACACGGACATTGTGCGTGGCCATCAGTAGACTATAGTGATGATAAAAATCACATGGACATCCCGAGCTGGAGCAGAACGTGGACAAGGGAAGTATACTTTCGGTTTTAGTTCCAATATCCAAGGTGCTCATGGATCAAGATAATCAAAGGCTTTGTTCACACTGATACCCCAAACTGGATTCGCTTGCTGATGTCATTGCTGTAGCAACTAATGTAGGCCCTGTTTCCACCAGGCATTAACATGTTTCAAATGTGTCTCCTGTGATCACTTGTGTTTGGATTTTGTTGAGAAACTCGAAGCACGCTCTAACTTGTGTCAAGTGCAGTGCATGAATACTATTGAATGAATGAACTTGTGTTACACAGCTTATAAGCAAGTGGGGAAGGAAGAGAATGCAAAGGATACAAATGGCAGCTTCAATCATAATCAGTTTGTTTTGGTACAATGCAGCGAAGTACAACGCATTCAGGACGAGCGTTTACATTACGTTTGGCTTCCTCCGTAAGTGGTTTCAGTGATCCAATCATTTTAGACCCCGTTTATACCTGTATTTAGTGCTGAACACGTGTGATAACATCACCAAAAACGCATCTTAATACCATGTGGAAACAAGTCTGCAGATATACTGGATATTGACTCCACTGCCTAAACAAACGAAACCAAATAAAATGGGGCTAGAATGCGATTGAAAACAAATCAGGATCATTTGCAGTGTGAACAAAGCCAGAATGATTTAACTTACGTTATTTTTGGCCTTTATGTTTCAAGGTTCAAAGCTAAGTAACATCAGTGTTAGCTTACGGTTTTACACACACTTATGTCCTTTGGTCTTCTGTAACAATGTAGCCAGTTTTAGAAATGTTGTAATAATTGGATTTTATTTACGGTAATTTAAAGTCACAGGACGGCCCCCATATCAGGGTCTTTTATAATCTCTCAAATCATTCCAGTAATACTTAACGGTAATGATTACAAAATCTCAACACACAAAAAAATTATAATGTTGGATTGTAACTCATGAATGCGTTTGCTATTGGCTGATTACAAGTGCTCCAGAACTGTATGTGCATGAAAGCTTTAACTTTGAGGAAAATTATAGTTAAAAAAGGCACCTTATCATGAGATGCCAAAGGATGTGTTGGCAACCAGTCTACAAGAGCAACGTGATCTTTTACCTAAATTATTATTATTATTACCGAATTGAAAATCATTTCTCATGTACATGTACTAACCGGTCTTAGTACTAGCACTATAGCAATGTCAGATGAAACATCACAGAATGTAAATTGGATCAAAACATGAGTTTGCCAACACTCCTAGTGCTCTTGATGATGCTTGCTGATTCTTGTGCTTGTGTTTACGTGTCCTGTCAATGTCAGACGTAGCTCTCCAAATGAATAACCACAGGAGCGTTTTTTTAAAGGTCTTTTTTGTACGTTTTTTTACTAAAGGATCTTAGTCTGACATTTGTAAATAGGATTTTCAAAAAAATGCCAAAAAAATGTAAACAA
>CM031948.1:30888848-30891348 GCA_018749465.1 Paracanthobrama guichenoti
CTGCAGATCTGTGTGCAAAATATCTTGGAGGTCACTGATTCCAGATCAGCAGCAGCTCTTTAAGGACTGATAAAAGAGATACTGAGATATGACAGACATGTCACATCCTATTAGACAAGAGCCGTGTGTGTGTGTGTGTGTGTGTGTGTGTGTGTGTGAGTGTGTGAGTGTGTGCGTGTGCGCGTGTGTGTGAGTGAGTGAGTGCGTGTGTGCGTGTGTGTGTGAGTGTGTGCGTGAGTGCGTGCGTGTGTGTGTGCGTGTGAGTGCGTGCGTATGTGTGTGTGTGTGTGTGTGTGTGTGTGTGAGTGAGTGTGTGTGTGAGTGTGTGCGTGTGTGAGTGAGTGTGTGTGTGAGTGAGTGCGTGTGTGAGTGAGTGAGTGAGTGAGTGAGTGAGTGCGTGTGTGTGTGTGAGTGAGTGAGTGAGTGTGTGTGAGTGAGTGAGTGAGTGTGTGTGTGTGAGTGCGTGCGTGCGTGCATACATAAATACATCTTGTCAGTTTTAGTTGCTGTCTATTGTACAAGTAAAAGGGATTACCAGGGCTAAAATTAAATAAAATAAATAAAATAAAATATAAAAAATAAAATAATAAAATACAGTAAAAAAATAAATAATTAAATTAAAAATAACAAATAAAATAATAATTAAATAAATAAAATAATAATTAAAAAAAAAAAAGAAATGTAATTAAATTAAATTAAAAATAATAAAATAAAAATCATCATCGGACATTGTGCAAATAAATAATACATATAAGATTATTTATATAATATATGGAACAGTCGATTATGAAATAAAATACATGATCTTAAGTTTGGATATCTTGAATTGTGTCCTTCAATCTAAAATTACACATATATTATATACATATCATTTTTTTTTATATTTGTCAACATATTTTCCCATTTAGTCGTATTTTGGTAATGATTTATTTGGATAAACAACTGTCTTTATATTAAATTCATAGTCTTAAATGAAGATGTTCCTTTAAACTATATAATCTTTTCATATTCATATTTTTATGCATAAAAACTAAAATCATATTTGTATATAATTTATGTAATCATAGTTACAATATTGTATGTAATATTGTAGTTACTGGAAAAACACAATAAAGCCAACTTTGTAATGAAAGACGATTACAACTTTAAAAGTTAAGCATTAAAATAAATTCATAACAATATCTATATTTAATTAATATGCACAGATGTTACTTTAGACAGTAATTTACATTTCAAACAGAGATAAATCAGTGTCAGCAGGTTCCCATCGCGATGACTTACACATTGAGACAACATGCCCCGGTGAGTTTTGTGCAGCAAATCCTTCATACAAAAACACATTTAAAAACTCACAAGCAACAAATAACCTCAATGCATCATCGTAAAAACATACATACCGCTGCAAACTAAAGTGAAAAGGCAAATCACATCTCGCTCCATCTCCATGCATTCTCCATCCTCACTATAAATCAATATCACGCAGAGCCAAGAGTCTAGTCCAGACGGGAGCAGATCATGACACAGCAGTCCAGAGCGGAGCAAGTGGCCCAGAAAACAACTACTGAGCAGCTGCTGTTATTAAATTCTCTCTACTACACACACACACACACACACACACACACACACACACACAGATAGAGAGATAAACACATCTGTGAGCTCTCCTAAAATACTCAACATATAAAACCCCAAAACACACAGACTTTATCCACCATGTGAATACCGGCCATTCAATCTCACCTCGTGTTGCAGAGTGACGGTGAATCTACAGCATCCCTGTGCTCTCCGTGCAATAACCTTTAATGTGTCTGATAGAATCTCAAGGGAAGGCGGAGACTAAAGACATCTGGACATACAGGACAGGCGGCGGAGACACGTCATGACCCAATGAGGAAGACAAACAGAATAGAGAGCAGGAGACTTTTGCCCTCCCTCCCTCACCAAGAGACACACTGACACAGTCTTTCCTCAAACTCAGACACACGCTCACTTGTGAACATGCACACGCTGGAGGCTCATATTTATATTTGTCATGACATTGCGCCAAGAGCCATGTCTTGAGGACGTACCCTCTGACGGCATGCGTGCAAGGTTAAACTTTCACCGGACAACCATTCATTTGAATTGGCATCATGCAACCGGCTCTCAGAGTGACTGCAAAAGTTTGCTGGTAATCACTAAGAAGCAACCTCTCAGAACAACCACCATAGCAACCCCCCTTAACATCCTAGCAACGCCCACACAACCACCCTGAACCCCTAAGCAACCAGCCAGAACACACTTTCAAACACAGTCAGTATAAATGGATCCATGCGTCAGCTCTTAAAGTGACAGCAGCCTAATAAATCTGCTGCCAAATGATGAGATAATATTAAAAATATCTATATGCCAGTTTCCCCCCCATGGTATCAATGTCAAATTGTGGCCAGTGAAATCTGGGCTGACACTATTTGCTGTCTGTGGTGAGTAAAAAAGTTAAATGTAAATCCCTGCAAATAAT
>CM031948.1:30896348-30921348 GCA_018749465.1 Paracanthobrama guichenoti
ACCATCTTATTGATGTAGTTGAATAGTCTGATGGCCAAAACTGAGAGACTAGGAGGAGCTTCTTCTGCCCCAGGCTGCATTAAAAGAGACAAAACCACCGCACCCTGAACTCAGTCACTTAACATCACGTGACTTCGAATAACGCCAGGATAAACATCGATACACTGACATTGCACTGCAGATTTATCTTCAACTCTGTCATGTGAAACAACCTGTCATAAACCTATTTGCACATTATACTCATAAATATGTGGTTAACAAATGTATAAAAGTCTACAGTTTACTCACTGCACAGTTTATTTCACTTATTTTATTCCACTTTATCCTTATTTGTTACCATTTTTTTCTCTTGACTTGATTATTTATAATTCTACAGATATAGACATATATATATATATAGATAGTAGTTTTTTTCATGACCTATTTCTATTATAATTTCCTCCTTGTGTTTTAACTGTGAATTTGCACTGTCCATGGAGCGGACCTGTTTACATTTCACTGCCGGTTGTATATTCTGTATATAACTGTGTATGTGACAAATAAAACTCTTGAATCTTGAATCTTGAAAACTGGCAAATGCAGTGCTGACTGGCAGGCATTAACGGTGTAAAGCCGTTTAGTAATCATATAAATCTAGTGGACTTGATGTCTGAGCCTGAGGGACATGCTCCTTTGGATCCAACTACAATATGTTAAAATCTTGCACAGCATGGCACAACTGACCCCGTTTCAACAGAGCCGCTTTGTCTGAGAGCATTTGCTATGGATTTAAAAAATAATAATAATTTCAATATCTAGCCTAGATGGGCATTTTAATGTATTTTTATCTATCTATCTATCTATCTATCTATCTATCTATCTATCTATCTATCTATCTATCTATCTATCTATCTATCTATCTATCTATCTATCTATCTATCTATCTATCTATCTATCTATCTATCATAAAAGTGCATCCATCCATATATTGGATAAGCCTGATAAACCTGAAAGGGGGCGGGAGCAGCAGCTCATTTGCATTTAAAGGGACAGACAAAAAAAGGCAAGTTTTTGCTCACCCTCAAAAAGTGACAATTTTAACGTTGTAAAAAATGATCTGTGAGGTATTTTGAGCTGAAACTTCACACACACACACACACACACACACACACACACACACACTGGGGACATCAGAGACTTATTTTACATCTTGTAAAAAGTCACATAATAGGACCCCTTTAAAACTTTGCATAGCTTCTACATTCACACACAGCTCTATATAACAATTCATGAAAGGGAATATTCGAAAAAAGCATAATAAGACACTTTAAAGCCTAGAAATTACATGATGTTGGAGTTAAGATGAGCCTAATAGACATGAATGCGTGCAAGTCTTTCTGAGAGTGATCAGGTCCTGCTTTAACACGACTCAAACTTTCCTCTCAATGAGTCATCTGACAACTTTAAAAGGCAATATTCTGGAAGACTTGAGTAGCTTTACCAGCGTCCTGAAACCCAGTGAGATTTACTAGATTATAACAGGATAATAAACTGGGCATCAACACGAGGACTGAAATGTACAAGCATAGCAAACATACACACACACACACACACATATAAAGCAGAATGATCGTCAATATTTCATATTTTGCCATTCTTTCAGTGGAAATTGTGTGCCAAGACAGGGTGTAACTCTGCAATTGTGTGCATTATTATTTGGAATAATATGAACTTGTAAGAGGGAATGCAATTAATAGGCCTCAAAATATCAAAATGCTTTGCAAATCGAAATACAATTCCAACTTCACTTCAAGGGTAATAAAGCCCATACGCGTGACCTTACTGAACATCTAAACAGCTGTCTAGTTTGATGGAATATATGGATTTTAGACAGGTATAACATTACACCGGTTCATGAGCTCATGCACAATGGAGGATTATTTAGTTCTGTTCCAAAAACCAACAGGAAACCGCCTGGACATCATAGACACATTACTGATGTGAACGCTGTTACAAAAACAATACAGCAACATTATGATTACTTCTACGATATCTCACCAGATTGCAGGCATCCTTTCCTGGCAATCCCAGAATGCATAGCACCCAGTTCCAAAATGGGAAAAAAAAGAAAAGAAAAACTAAGATGCAGAGTTGCTTTTGATTTGGTAATTGAAATATAGTTGTTGTTTTTTTATATAAATTATAATTATGCAGAACTTAAAATTAAAACACTAAACTAAAACTAAATTAAAGTTAAAATGTTGCATTGCCAACTAACTAAAAATAAAGAAGTTACTACTAAAATTACTACTATAAAATAAATAAATTAAAGCTTTATAGAAATATTCAAATGAAATGAACACAAACTAAAAGCTAATTCAAAATATCAATAAAATAAAGTATATAAGTAACATTAAAATGACAGAGTCAAGAAAATAAGCAAAATAATTCATGTTTATTTTACAGAAAATAAATAGTAAAGTAGTAAAATACAACTAAAAGCTAATTAAAAAAATTAATATAGTATAATAAAATAAAATTACAGTCAAGAAAATAAACTTTTTCTTTTACAGATAATTAATAGTAAAATAGAAAAGGTAATTCAAAATATTAATAAAATATAGTATATTAATGATACAGAAAATAAATAGTAAAGTACCTTTAAAAAGAATTAATTCTAATTAAAAATGGAATATCCTATTCAATATGCTCACCATCTGATGCACCCTGTGTGACATCATGACACCACGACATCATCACAGTGATGTCATCCTAGCGCTGCGCCTCGGGCTTTAAGCCACACGTTAAGATCATGAGATTTCTGCCCTGAGCATCTCCAGCTCACAGTCAGGCGTGTGAACATCACCCATCTAAAGCTTGTTAGGTGGGATTTACTTCAGCGTATAGGGAGATTTCAGTTGAACACAGGCTGTGATAACACACACACACACACAGTCCTGTAACAGTAGTTGAGTTGTTAAACATGGATGACAGAAGAGGATGCAGGAAAATCTTGACTTACAGAGGAACTGGTCCAGCGTAGACTCACTGCAAGTGAAGCATTCAAGCTTCATATAAGTATCATGAGCATCACAGTGATCCAGAGAGGCTCCATCTGAACCGGTCTCTCGTCTTATTCACCCAGCGTCTTCATTCATGTACATACTCTCTTCAGTAGTTAATGGACAAGCTGGCGTATGTCCAGGCTGGATGGGTATTTTTCCCTAAGCCTGAACGGAGGTGTAGACCTGAGGGCCATTAGCGGCGGATATGGATCCTCCCTGTTGTGTACAGAGTGCTTAAATTTTAAATGGATCACGGTGTGTATTTCAGATTATTATACTAACAGAATCCACTTTCCAAGAACTACAATCAACGGCTCGTTAGGACTACAACACGTTAATGAAGTCACAATGTTACTCATTTAAATAATCTCCGCCCAAGGAATACACAAAAAAAATTCATGTTTTTTAAACCCTGTTTCCAAAACTCATTTGTTTGACCTTCCTGAGGAGGACAAACTAATTTCACTGATCTGAGCTCATGGCGCAGGTGCACTTCAGGCGTGTCCGAATCTACTTTTGCTAGTTTAACGGCGGGAAAACCGGTCGGTGCTCCTGGCGCATTCTCCAATAGAGTTGTCCTTCGTCTCTTAATGAGTCATGGGTGTGTTTTGGGCATAACATGCAATAAACCAATCAGAGTCTCCCTTTCCCTTTAAAAGCCAGTTGTGCTCGCTACATTTTCTGATCAGGTTCAAGGCTCGACATTAACACTCGTCTGGGACAAGTGGATGTTTTAAAGGGGCAACTGAAAGAGAAATTTACTTGCCCGACCGGACAAGCTAATTAAAACATCAATAACAAAAATAACTAGGGAATCACCAAAACGTGAGAATGATTCTGCATTCATTTAGTGTAAGTGCCGATTGATAGGGGATAATAATACAAGGTTGCGCTGTTGACGCTCACACAGAGAAACTCAGTCACATACTGCAGTAAAAGGTCTAAATGTGAAGTTTTTATATTTATAACATATGATACAGTTAAAAAAACATCTCACAAGTGACACTGACTTTATGTTAATTAATTGTTCATATGAAATCACTTACATTGTAGATGCAATATTGACTGTTTTTGTTCTGTTTCAGCAGCGAAAATATTTCCAAACAAAGATCACAGCAGAACCATAACGCTTCTCAGAGCAACAGTGTGTGTTACTGAACGATTCATTTCATGGTTCAGTCAAAGATTCAATGAACCGTTCATAAACAACTGCCTCATTCCTGAACGAATCAGCCGTTTGAACGAATCAACTCACTCATGACTCACTCATAAGACCTGCCGCCACCTACTGGCAGTTTAGATTCATGTTTAAACATTATTTCCAGTATTTCTTATTTGTATTAAAAATATATATTTAAAACAATCTCATAACATTATTTAATGCAGTTGTAATTTTTCAGTGTAAATTATTTCATTTGATTGGTAATAGCCCTATAGTGTCTTATTCTAATTTAATTTATTGATCAAATTTAATTAATAATTTGAAGCATAGACTATATTTAATAAGATTAGGGGGGAAAACACGAGCCTGCGTGAGAGAGAGCGTGCTCATGTTCACTTTCTATAACTCACAGAATTGTATTTAATTTTAGTACAATATTATTAGTTGACGTGTTCGTGTACGTAAGAAAAAGAAAAATCACGCGCGCACAAAAAAAGTTGTGATTTGGGGCATCATATGCATCATTAAAACGTCTACAAATGTATAAAACTGATGGTAAAACCCACAGGCACTTGTCTTG
Organism: Paracanthobrama guichenoti; assembly: GCA_018749465.1. NCBI lineage: Eukaryota > Metazoa > Chordata > Actinopteri > Cypriniformes > Gobionidae > Paracanthobrama > Paracanthobrama guichenoti. The sequence continues at coordinate 30,901,135 of CM031948.1, forward strand.
AATCCGCATGATTCATGGCTTCATAGAGATCATCGCCACCCAGCGAACCACTGACATTTAGAAACGTTTTGAAACAGTTATGATATCACAAAGCCTTGTTTACTGAAATCACGTGACTTTGGGAGTACCACTGATTCGAAGCAAAAGATTTCGAAGCCTCATGAAGCAGTGGCTGTGTTCGAAATGGCACACTATCATACCACTCTTACTATTTCTGCAGTATCTAGTATGTATACTGCATGTAGCATGCACATTTTCTGTATGCATGGAATACCCGGATTACCTATATTGGTTCGTTCAATATTAAAAAAAAAATTTTTTTTTGCATTCTCATCCCGACTTAAGCAGAGACAAAAGTGTCCCAGAATAAACAATAGTAATGGTTCATGATCAACTTGACTTTACAGCAGCAAACATCATTTTTATGGGTTAAAGGTGTACTATGTAAGTTTTCCGTCCGCTAGAGTTCGTCTATTCAAAACAAAGGTGTAGTAATGACGGCAAGTTTGAGCACATGGACATGTGGTCTTCCCCTCACAGCCGGTGGGAAAGACTCGGGATAGGACTCGGGCAGAAATCATGTCCATGGATGGGATTATTAACGTTACTGTAGTGTGAAGCGGAGCAGGACCGAGTGTTGTGGAGCTGAGCGAGGCCACTGGAGCGATTGTTAATGAGATGAACGCGACACACGCCTCGCGGGCAGCGGGACTTTTATTATGCCACAGTCGCCGGCGCCATTTCCTCTTTCCCGGTCATGAGTATGAGGGAACGCAGCTCTGTTGATCATATTAGACACATCTGAGTGTGTTGAGAATGATGTGATGGCGTTACTCTGTGCGTTCGCTCGCGGCTGCTATGACACTTGTTCACACTGCAGTGAGAGTAAAGCGCTTCTGCAGAATAACACCGCAAACCGAACGCGGATATGATGTCATCGACAGGCCACGCCCTCACGTCCCGGTTCATTGGGGAAAATAGCAACTTTCTCACCATTTACAAATAGTTGGAAACATTTGGGATATTGTAAGAACTCAACTGAACAAAATATATAACTCTGGCCTAGTGGATATTTTCCTGAAAAAATCTTACATATTGCACCTTTAAAGCAAGACTGCTGGTAGGACTTTTTCATTCAGGTTTCTACATAATAATGGTTAGTGCATTTATTTGTAAGGTAACAGGACAGCTGTGCTGAATTAATGTTCAATGTCCACTGTATACTACTCTGAAACTGTACCATACTATTTGTTGCATATTGCATAGTTCACACACTATTCTAGAGTACTGGGCAGTAAGCAGTAAGTTAGTATGCCATTTTGAACACAGCCAGTGTTTAGAAATCGCCCATCACTAAACAAACCCTAAACTGTGTCTGTAGTCCTGTCCATCCATCAGGCTCGTTTATCAGGCTTTACTGAATCTAATCTGATCCATCTAAAACACACACACACACACACACACACACACACACACACACACACACACACACACTCTCTGTTTCACATCAGCCGCGCTGCATTTACACGGCTAATGCTCTTTAACTCCGCTTATTCCATCAAGACCACATGCATAATTACAGTCTCTCAAAATCAACAGCGCCAAAATAAATACAGCCCGCGCACGTGCTCTGCTTATTTTGTGGCGGGAAAGTAAATCGTTAAAGCACATGAGACAAACAAAAACTCAAGCACAGGCGGATGTTTAAAGCACAAATGATGAACGTACTGTTACAAGCCAAAAGCAAGTGACTATGAAAGAGAAAGAAAGGGTGTGTCTACATGTCAGCATAGAAGAGTGAGCGCGCCCTCTTCTGGTCGTTTCCTGAAAATGCACATACACGCAAACCAATATTTACATTTTATGTGGTTTACTTGGCTTTTACCAAAGACAAAATATGCATCATTAATTTCATTTGTGTAAGTGTTATTCCTTAAATTAATTAAATGACTATAGATCAAATCACAGAACAAAATAAATTTTCCCTTAAAGGGACAGTTCACCCAAAAATAAACATTTACTCATCCTCATGTCATTCCAAACCTGTATAGAACACAATATGAGATATTTAGGCTGCTCTTCTCACAATAAACATGACTACTGAGCTCTAAAACGTGCATAAAAGGACTATTTGTCTTCTGAAGCCATTCAATAGCTTTGTGTGATGAAAACACCACAATTAAAATCCTACACATCATTTCAAGCAACATAAGGGAGAGTAAACCATGAGAGGTGTGTGTGTGTGTGTGTGTGTGAGAGAGAGAGAGAGACTCTTTAGCTCCGCCCACTGCACGCCTCCACGAGCTCGGCTGTTTCCAGAAAGAATCGGTACAGTGTATCTGTCTTTTATAAATCTGATAAACTAAAGACTCTTGGGAGATATGAAGGATCAACACTACTCTAGAGATACTCCAGATTAACATGAGACTGGCACAAACTGTGTGTGATGACCCTTTAATGCACTGAATATAAAATAATAATTTACTCACATGCTGACAAACTTGCACGTTGCAGAGTCACTGATGATATTATTCAGGCCGAAATGCTGAAGAAATGAAGCAGGAGCTCTTGAATTCATCATAAACTCATAAACATGCGTCTCACTCACAGGGCCGAACACATGCTCAGATTTACATGAAAACCTTCCTGTCCTCGGCTCCTGTTTCTCCAGAGCTGGATTAATGCATTGGTCACACACTCGTGCTCACACACAGTGTGTGTGTGTGTGTGTGTGTGTGTGTGTGTGTGTGTGTGTGTGTGTGTGTTTGTGATGGGTAGTGTGTGTGTGTGTGTGTGTGTGTGTGTGTGTGTGTGTGTGTGTGTGTGTGTGTGTGTGTGTGTGTGTGTGTGTGTGTGTGTGTGTGTGTGTGTGTGTGTGTGTGTGTGTGTGTGTGATGGGTAGGTTTAGGTAGTAGTGTGTGTGTGTGTGTGTGTGTGTGTGTGTGTGTGTGTGTGTGTGTGTGTGTGTGTGTGAGTGGGTGTGTGTGTGTGTGTGTGTGTGTGTGTGTGTGTGTGTGTGTGTGTGTGTGTGTGTGTGTGTGTGTGTGTGTGTGTGTGTGTGTGTGTGTGTGTGTGTGTGTGTGTGTGTGTGTGTGTGTGTGTGTGTGTGTGTGTGTGTGTGTGTGTGTGTGTGTGTGTGTGTGTATGGGTATGTGTGTGTGTGTGTGTGTGTGTGTGTGTGTGTGTGTGTGTGTGTGTGTGTGTGTGTGTGTGTGTGTGTGTGTGTGTGTGTGTGTGTGTGTGTGTGTGTGTGTGTGTGTGTGTGTGTGTGTGTGTGTGTGTGTGTGTGTGTGTGTGTGTGTGTGTGTGTGTGTGTGTGTGTGGGTAGTGTGTGTGTGTGTGTGTGTGTGTGTGTGTGTGTGTGTGTGTGTGTGTGTGTGTGTGTGTGTGTGTGTGTGTGTGTGTGTGTGTGTGTGTGTGTGTGTGTGTGTGTGTGTGTGTGTGTGTGTGTGTGTGTGTATGGGTAGGTTTAGTGGGTAGGGGTAGGGGTGTGTGTGTGTGTGTGTGTGTGTGTGTGTGTGTGTGTGTGTGTGTGTGTGTGTGTGTGAGAGAGAGAGACCAAAAAGTGAAATCACTAACCCTAACATTTACATGAACCCAACCCTCGAGAACATGCAACAAAAGGGGTGAGGCTATGTTGAGAATTTATAGATTATCATGGCAGAATATGCTAATCAATGACTGAAGATTGTTAACTCATAAATTCATCCTCTATCTCTTCAGAAATCTCCTGTCTCATTCTACATGTTGTCTCTTCTTCTTGAGTCTCTCCATCATTGTCCGACTCCGGTTTAAACATAAAAGGGTAATAATCAGAACTGCTAACACAAGCTCTTGAAGCTCCTCCCCATGAGCAGCAGCTCATTTGCATTAAAAGGGACATACACAAAAATGGCACGTTTTTGCTCACCCTCAAAAAGTGACAATTTTATCATGTTATAATAAATGATCTGTGAGGTATTTTGAGCTGAAACTTCACACACACACTCTGGGGACATTAGAGACTTATTTTACATCTTGTAAAAGGGTCAACCACCCCTTTAACTAACTAACCTGTTTTATTTCTTAGCCAACTAACTAATATGCTTAATTTTCTTAATTAACAACTTGTCTGCTTTTAACCAACTAATTAACTAGTTAACTAACTAACTAACTAACTAACTAACTAACATCAACTATCTAACTGACCTGGTTTATTTCTTTAACTAACTTGATCTATTTCTTAACTAAGCTAAACTAACCCAATTTATTTCTTAACCAACTAACAAATATGCTTTATTACTTAAATAACAACTAACCTGTATTTTCTTAACAAACTAGCTAGCTGGCTAGTTAACTAACAAAGTAACTAACCTACTGAATAAACATCAACTATCTAACTGACCTGATTTATTTCTTTATCTACACTGATTTATTTCTTAACTAACTAGCTAACTAACTAACATTTGTTATTCCTTAACCAACTAATATGCTTTGTCTTAACTAACAACTAACTAGAATAACTAACAACATAACCAACTAACTAGTCAGTTAACTAACTTAGTAACATATTAACAAGCATCAACTATCCAACTGACCTGGTTTATTTCTTTAACTAACTAGATTTATTTCAAAACCAAATAACTAGATTTATTTCATAAGTAGTTAATAGGATTTATTAACTAACTAACTAACTAACTAACTAACTGAACTGATTTCTTTAACTAACTTGATCTATTTCTTAACTAACTAACTAGCCTGATTTATTTCTTAACTAACCAACATCAACAATCTAATTTACCTGATTTATTTCTTAACTAACTAACTGACTGACTGACTGACTAACATTTGTTATTCCTTAACCAACTAATATGCTTTGTCTTAACTAACAACTAACTAGCCTAACTAACAACTTAACCAACTAACTAGCCAGTTAACTAACTAACATATTAACTAGCATCAACTATCCAAATGACCTGGTTTATTTCTTTAAGTAGATGTATTTAATAACCAACAAACTAGATTTATTTCATAAATAATTAATATGATATTTTCTTAACTAGCTAGTTAACTAACAAACTAACTAAACTACTAACATCAACTAGCTAACTAACCTGATTTAGTTCTTAACTAACTATTCTGCCTTTTCTTAAACCAACATCAAATCTAATTGACCTGATTTATTTCTTTAACTAACTTAGCTAGTCTTAACTAACCAGCCAACTAACTAACCTGCTTTATTCTTTAACCAACTAATATGCTTTATTTCTAACTAACAACCAACCAACCAACATGTTTTTCTTAACTAGCTTAACTAACTAGCCTGCTCTTTTCTAGCTAGTTACCTAACTAATGTTCTTCCGCTTGTTTTCACGGCGAGTGTGGTGTTCCAGCAGGTTCAGCTGTGTTTCATTGAGGATTCCAGTCCTCCTAACAAACACCGTTTAAGGTCAAAACCGCGTGTAAACATTTCATGGGTCACTGCATTAACTACAAACACATTAAGCCACACTTTTATGGACTTTCATAAACCATACAGAAAATTACTCTGAAATAGTAGTTCAACTATTAAAGAGTTAATGAGACTGCAGTAACAATGACTAACAATAATACAAATAATATTGTTCTGGTCTAAATGCAGTACATTATAAGTAGTTTAGTATTTTATTGTTCAGAGCACATACTCTGTGCATCGGTCAACTAACAGTATATGATATAATAGTCAAACAGTGATCTGAGAAGAGCCAGACACATTAGAAATCTCTCTCTCTCTCCCTCTCTGTCTCTCTCTCTCTCTCTCTCTCTCTCTCTCTCTCTCTCTCTCTCTGTCTCTCTCTCTCGGTCTCTTTCTCTGTCTCTCTCTCTCTCCCTCTCTCTCTCTCTGTCTCTCTCTGTCTCTCTCTCTGTCTCTCTCTCTCTCTCTCTCTCTCTCTCTCTCTCTCTCTCTCTCTCTCTCTCTCTCTCTCTCTCTCTCTCTGTCTCCCTCTCTCTCCTCTCTCTATCAGTCTCATCCTCTCTGGACTCACATGAGGACTCAGACGCTGCTGATCGCTCTGACACAAACATCACTGCAGGTAAGAGTCTTACTGTTATTATTACTACATACAATAAAGTTTGGGAAAGACAGAACACTTGAGTTTTGACTCTCCAGGTCTGACCGAGTATATAACAATAAGCTCTCATTTGTTAATGTTAGTTAATGCATTGGCTAAAACTCATCTTTGTTAATGTTTGTTAATAAAAGCACAATTCTTCCTTGCTTGCTTATGTTACACTTTTGATTAAGAATGTATTAGTAAATGTTGGAATGTATTATCCAAGATTAATAAATGCTGTGGTCCATGTTAACTGATGTTAACAAAGGAAACCTTATTGTAAAGTGTTACCGAGTGTATAAATCATTGTGCATAATCTATGCAACAAAAAAGATAAATCATCCATGATTATGTGGATATTCCACAAAAAACAGCACTGATGTAGCCATTTGGATTATGACAAAGGATATTAAACTTTACCTGAACTCACCAAATTTGATTCATTGTTACCTTCTTATGAAGAAAACCGAATTGAAATTCTGAAAACAATGCATAAGTTTAGGCCTAATTTGTGCATCTTTTAATGTGTGTGTGTGCGTGTGTGTGCGTGAGATACTCTCAGGATGCCGCTCGGAGGAGGAAACAAGTGTGGCTGCTGTAAGAAGACGGTGTATTTCGCAGAGGAGGTCCAGTGTGAGGGGCAAAGCTTCCACAAGTCCTGCTTTCTGTGCAGTGAGTCTCACATCACTAACTCTGTCCAATATAAGTGCATCATCTGCTTTACACTTTAGAATACTGTTCCAGCATTAATGAATAACTAGAAACAAATGAGGACTACTTTTACTTCACAGAGGACTACTAGGAACTACTAATATATATATATAAAGAGTACATTTACTTTTATGCATTTGGCAGACGCTTTTATCCACTTATACAGGGACAATCCCGCCTTGCTCAAGGACTGCTGGGATCGAACCAGCAACAGTTAGAATTAATTATACATTATGCATTCTTCATGTTAATTATGAACCTGTTTGTAGTAGCTCTTAGTCCTCTGAGAATTATGAAAAAATAAGTAGTTACTGATTAGAGTCTTGTTAGTTAATAGTAGTAACTATGCTAATCTTGCATTACTCATTTGTTCCTGTGTTATTTAATAATGCCGGAACGGTATTCTAAAGTGTTATCGCTTCCATTTCATTCATCATCACATCACAATATGTTATCTGACGAGAGCCGGGAGCAGATGTTCAGACACACACTGACACTAACCTCTCTATAATAGAGTATTTTAAGCATAAAGGATGTGCATGTTAGTGTGAGATTCTCCGTGTGGAAACGGGTGGTGATGGTTAGTCCTGTAGAGGCAGGGTGTTAACCGGAAAAGGGAAAGATCACGCATGCAGATGGTCACTGTTCTTGAACAAAACTGTCAGCTGTGAACTAACTCAAAAGACATTTTTATTTATAAAGATTGCTCTGTTTGGGCACAAATCTCCACTGATCATCTCATTCATGTTTTTATGTCCAGTCGCATTTATTTAATTGCTTGCTTAATTGTACACATGGATGATTAGAAGTACTTTGAGCTTCTGAACTAAAGAACTAAAGAGTGGAAAGCTGGCATGATTTTCAACACAGAACTGAGCAAGGAGTAAATCTTTTCTGTTTAACAGCGTATCCATATTAGGAGTTGTACAAACGAACATCCCAGTGGATTCGTCTGCCTTTTATGGCTGCACATCGCCTGCAGATCTGGGGAACAAATGGATGTTTATGTGCAGATGACACTACAGACATTAACACTGATGATGATGATGATGATGATGGTGATGCATTAATGTATTATGTCACCAAATCGCAGGGAATGTGAGTGTTACATGTTCAAACTGAGCTTATATGCTTACTGTGCATGTGGATTTTTAAATCAAAGTTAAAGGTGCCGTATGTAAGATTTTTTCAGTAAAATATCCACTAGGCCAGTGTTATATATTTTGTTGAGTACTTACAATATCCCAAACGTTTCCAACTATTTGTAAATGGTGAGAAAGTTGCTATTTTCCCCAATGAACCGGGACGTGAGGGCGTGGCCTGTCGATGACATCATATCCGCGTTCGGTTTGCGGTGTTATTCTGCAGAAGCGCTTTACTCTCACTGCAGTGTGAACAAGAGTCATAGCAGCCGCGAGCGAACGCACAGAGTAACGTCATCACATCATTCTCAACACACTCAGATGTGTCTAATATGATCAACAGAGCTGCGTTCCCTCATACTCATGACCGGGAAAGAGGAAATGGCACCGGCGACTGTGGCATAATAAAAGTCCCGCTCCCCGCGAGGCGTGTGTTGTGTTCATCTCATTAACAATCGCTCCAGTGGCCTCGCTCAGCTCCACAACACTCGCTCCTGCTCCGCTTCACACTACAGTAACGTTAATAATCACATCCATGGACATGAGTTCTATCCCGAGTCTTTCCAACCGGCTGTGAGGGGAAGACCACATGTCCCAAGATTCTGCGCTCAAACGTGGCGTCAAACTACACCTTTGTTTTGAATAGGCGACCTCTAGCGGACGGAAAACTTACATAGTGCACCTTTAATTTAAGTTTGCAGTTGCTAATAATATTACATGTTTGTTTATTGGAAATGTGACCGTAAAGCACTGAGCTTGGATTAAGAACTTTTATTAAAGGTGCAGTGTGTGAATGTTAGCGGCATCTAGTGGTGAGGTTGTGAATTGCAATCATCCACCGCTCACTCCTCCCTCTCGGAGCACATAGAGAAGCTACGGTGGCTGACACAGGACAGAGATGTGGTCGTCTGATACAGCAGAGAGTAGCTAGCGCTCTGTAGAGCAGTTTGTCCCTTTAGGGCTACCGTAGAAGCATGGCGGCACAAAATGGTGACTTCACTGTAAGGGGACCCGCGGTGTGTGTAGATAGAAACGGCTCATTCTAAGGTAATAAACACATAACAGTCTTTATACACCACTGAAAACAGTTGTGTATTATATTGCATTTCTGTCAATAGATCCTCATAAATACTACACACTGCACCTTTAAAACAGAAACCTGATTTTTATATGGAAAATTTTAATATTCTACTCTTATTAAATGTACCATTGTTCTTTTATAGTATCAACTCACAACAGCTTCAGTGAGAATAAAAGGAGTAATTAAGTTTTGTTTTTCATGAGACTTTGTGACTTTCTACTTTTTTCCTTATATTAGAAAATATATTGGAAATGGAAATTAAGTCAAATAAGTGCTGCCATCTACTGGTTATAGTGGTCAACTCACACAGTTGAAAATACACAGCCAAATGAGTCATTTTTGGCAGCTTGTTCTGTTTTGGAGGACATTTTGAGTTCTGAAACATACAATATAGTATGTCTTTATAGTACAATGAGCTCTTAAAGATGAGGGACATTTAGATTTCTCGGTTCAAGTCTGTGAGTAAAGAGCAACCGTTGAGCTAAAGGTCACAGAGTAAACCGTCTTAAACATGCATCTTCTGTGTTTACTGCAGTGGTGTGCAAGAAGAACCTGGACAGTACCACCGTAGCTGTGCATCAGGATGAGATCTACTGCAAGTCCTGCTACGGTAAGAAATACGGCCCAAAAGGGTACGGCTTTGGTGGAGGTGCGGGAACTCTCAGCATGGACACGGGAGAAGCTCTGGGAATCAAACCGGCTGGGTTAGTAAGAACGCTTCACTCAAAGCATACAGTTTGTGTCTTTATCAGGGTTGGGGATGTTTAAATGAAATAAATGACATTAACCTTCAATGTAAACTGTAATGGGCCATTAATGTAAACAGCAATTGGTGATTCTCAGACTCTGATATAGTTCTGCTCATAAGATTTATAACCCTTGCAGAATATGCAACATTTTAACAAAAAATGAGGGATATGGGATCATACAATTTTTTAAGTATTTTATTTAGTACTGTCCTGAATAAGACATTTCACATAACTGATGTTTACATACTCCACAAGACAAAATGACTGAAATAATACAAATTGCCCAAATGTACAAACCCTTGAATCTGAACTGATGATCCACGACTGTACTCATGTTTAGAGCCCGATTGATATGGGTTTTTGGGGACCGATACTGATATTAGGGAGTAAAAAAAGGCTGATATCGATATATCGGCCGATATTCTGTATGTGTATATTATAGTACAGTACCAGTTAAAAGTCAGGACATACTATACATAAATACAACAGCACAAACATACATGAAAAAACCTGAAAAGAAGTTTTTCATACGTAGGTCTGAACTAGATTTTCAGGTACAGAAATAGTAATCAAATGTAAAATATCACTTCATAGTCTTCACTGTATAAATATAGATTAATCCTTATTAAAGTTATTCAGTTAAGAGCAGTGAGCAAGTTCTGTCTTTTGTTATCTAGTCTTTTATGAGAAACGCTTCCCTGCCATTGACAAGATTTTTCCCTGTTATACGGTAGGGGGCGCCATTACACATCAACAAGTACAGAATCTGATCAAAACACAGGAGAAGAAGCAGCAGAAACGAGCGATATCATATAAGCAGATGCATATGTAAAATAACACGATCCTCAAACATTAAACCGCATATAAACCAACACTGCCTAATGTTACTGAATGAAATGTCGACCCAGAACGAGCTCTAGGACTGTGACGCTTCGGGGTGTTGATGGACTCGCTCTACTCCATCTGTGTTTGATCATCGCTCTGAATCTGATCTGGATGTAGTCTTTAACAAAAACATGATTTTCTCAGCTTTTTACTCAAAATGTTGCTTTTTAACGAAACTGACCCACGTGTGTGTGTGCATTCATATCAGCCGATAGAATCAGCAGGCCGATAAATCGGTCAGGCTCTACTCGTGTTTATGTTCAGTCATTTGTCTGGGTAACTGAGCTTTTTTGTCTCAAAATTCTGACTTCTTTTCTGAGTTATAATGTACAATTATGAGGGGGAGAATTTTTTTTTTCCTCAGAATTGTGACTTTAATTAAAAAAAAATAATGTAATTGTGACTTTTTATCTCACACAACTGAGTTTACATCACGCAATTCTGACTTTATAACTCGCAACTCGAAAAAAAAGTCAGAATCGTGAAATAAAAAGGTTGCAATTACATTTTTTTATTTCCCAGAGGAGAAATTGACCCTGTGTGAAAAGGTTTACACACCCCAGATCTCAATGCGCTGTGTTTTCCTTCTTGAGCATCAGTATTTATTTTTTTTTTTTTCTAAGATTTTCTGCATTTTTTGCTTCAAGAAATATTGTGGAAAACTGATGTGGTTTAAAATAATCCGCAGAGGAAATGTTTGTGCATTCCTTATTAGTATTTCAAAGTATTTAAGTTACAAAACTTGTGTAATCTAGCGAAATGCATTACAGATGACTTTTTAAAGCATGTATTTTGTAATCTGTGGTGAAATCCTTTTTAAATCCTTTGAATACCGATGTGCATTAAAGTAGCCGGTCTGTTTTTGTCACACAGACAAACATCCCATCATCCGACGAACAAACCCAACCCGTCAAAGTTGGCGCAGAAGCTCGGGGGTTCGGATGTTTGCCCTCGCTGTGGAAACGCCGTGTATGCGGCAGAGAAAGTGGTAGGAGGAGGAAATGTGAGTTTTCATGACCTGACTTGCAGAGATGCAGTCATTTTGCCCTGGGCCTGTGATGCCTTACCAGCTAACCGAAACCTCATCTGCTAGATTTCTTTGTGCTGTAATCATTTGGAGAAAGTCTTAATTGTTTTGGCTCGGTTGCCAAAACAAACACAACATCATGTCCTGTCCTGCCCTCAAATAATGTTGCAAACTGACAAAAATCACTGCCAATCCGAACTAGGGGTTGAATGAGTTTAGATTTTGTTGACTAGTCGCTGATGACAGCATTAATGAACAACTAAGCCTGAACCTCAAGCTGAGACTGAATGCAGGTTGCCTTGTGCACAGATATGGCAATATATCACAGCGATGCCCACATATGGCAAGCCATTTTGATTTTTATTAATTCCCAGAATATTAATCCTTGATATCATTTCCATTAGGAAAAATGTTAATTCTTGATATCAGCATTGAGTGCGTTTACATGCACGTTCTTAAACCGATTATGCTTAAGCCGAAAATGCAAGTGGTCATGTAAACGCAGTAACCCGTTTTGTTTTATCGGCATATGGTCATAAACAGCTTAAGCATAAACCGGTCGTTTTTTGCCTCTTACCCTGATTTTGCATGGCATGTAAATACATTAACCTGCTTTCTGTCAGAACCACTATCATCAAAGATGATAGACAATTAGCATTTAGTTTAGATTGGCGGTATGGTTCTGTTCTGGGCAAGAACTCCCTGCACATCCAGCCTAGCATGGATAATAGCAGGGAGAGCCGCAATAACCCCCCTTAATAAGCGGTTTAAAACAGGCATTCTCCTGATTCATTTTGAGCAAACTCGGTCCTGGAGGGCCACTGTCCTGCAGAGTTTAGCTCCAACTTGCCTCAACACACCTGCCTAGAAGTTTCTAGCATCCTTAGTAAGACTCTGATTAGCTGGTTCAGGTGTGTTTAATAGGGGTTGGAGCTAAACTTTACAGGACAGTGGCCCTCCAGGATCAGGATTGGACACCCCTGATCCAGGTGGTATAATCAAACACATCTTGAGGAGCGCTCTCAGGGTATGCATTTGTAATTTTAAAGTCTCCCTGTAGTTAATAATTCTATCCCTTAAAACTCATCTTTGATCACCAAAATGACACATTTAAATGTTTTTTCCCTGTGAAATAATTTCTTCATGGCTTAAAATAGCTTGAATGTAACTCGACACCCTTGCCTCATTTAGCATACGTGGATTCATGAATATGCAAATGAGCCCCGCCTCCACTCACTCACACTCACTCACTCACTCACTCCTCACTCACTCACTCACCACCACTCACTCACCACTCACTCACTCCACTCACCACTCACTCACTCACCACTCACTCACCACCACCCTCACTCACTCACCACCACCACCACCACCACCACCACTCACCACCACTCACTCACTCACACCACTCACTCACTCACTCACTCACTCACACTCACTCACACACACACACACACTCACTCACTCACTCACTCACTCACTGTAAACGCTGCACAATGGTATCGCTCTCTACAACGCCAGACACATAGCGGTAATTCATATGATTAGCCTTTTGCTTGACTATGTTATCAAACAGCTAATAATGTGTTGCTAATGTTAGCATGTTCCCGTTCGCATCTCAGAAACGCTTTGAACATCATAGAGCGTCAGTGGAGAAAGGCATATAGCTCATCATAACATCATAATATACATCATATACATAATTCACCCGCTATATTGATAAATGTCCCTGAATTTTCAGACTCCCTGCTTCAGAGAATAGCTAATGATATGCTAAAGCCCCGCCCACAGCAGACATTGCTAATGATATGCTAAAGCCCCGCCCACAGCAGTCATAGCTAATGATATGCTAAAGCCCCGCCCACAGCAGACATTGCTAATGATATGCTAAAGCCCCGCCCACAGCAGTCATAGCTAATGATATGCTAAAGCCCCGCCCACAGCAGTCATAGCTAATGATATGCTAAAGCCCCGCCCACACTCTGACGTGAATGGTTACAAGTTTGTGCCGTCAGAAACACTGGTGATTTCAAACCGTGTTTTTGAGACTGTCTTTGGTTCAGTTTTAAGGAGAAAATACTCAGCAATGATGTTGACTGATGCGTGTCCTCCTTTAGTCTTGGCATAAGAGTTGCTTCAGATGCGCAAAGTGTGGCAAGAGTCTGGAATCCACCACTTTAGCAGATAAAGATGGAGAGATTTACTGTAAAGGTCAGTATCAAACATCATACATACAGTTGATGTTTATAATAATGTTATTTACTTGAATATTTATTGTATTTCTATTTCTATAGGGTGCTATGCTAAGAACTTCGGACCAAAGGGCTTTGGGTTTGGTCAGGGAGCTGGTGCTCTGGCTCACGCCCAATAGAAATACAGCTGACATCAGTGAACCCAGGAGGACAAACTAGCCACTTAACCACCTATAAACCTCACGCTGTATAAGAAACATCTCTAATAAATGTTATACACACACACATAAGTGCCCATGTTGGTGCTTAATATGTACTAAATCCAATAAACGGTGTTTCATGTGAAAACCAAGACAGTATCAACTGACATTTTTATGCAATAATATATATATTTTTCTTTTAAATGAATAGTTAATGCAATTCACTGACTGGGCTATGCCATGCATTATGCTCTTGAAAAATATAATAACTAAGAATGCATGAATGAAACATGCACAAAAAACATGACAAGTCATGCCGACATGGCCAGGAGCATCAGACCAAGTGCAACAATGAGCAATAAAATGCATTTTAAGATTATTTTAGACAAAATGGCTGGAAAATCATAAATATAGTCACTGATAAAATTATTTAATGGGTTATCACTTGTGACCAATAGGTGGCGCTGTGACCAAATTGATGTGGTGTGGTCAGAGTGAGGTGGCGATGACACATGCAAAGTTTGGTGAAAATGTGCCAAAGCATTGCAGAGACACAGCCTCAGAGACATTTTGGCATCAGGCCTCGACTTTGTTGCGGCGCTATATGAAAATGGTTTTGTGTAGCAACACAAAATCCATATCTTTGCATCAGTACAATCTGAAGATGATATGACTCGAGTTCGAATCAGACAAACGGTCTAGGAGGAGTTCGAAAAAGTAATTTTTTAAAGAAAATCTAAATGGTGGACAGGACATTTGGCTGACTATGGCAAAATTGATCTCTATGTTCTCAGTAGATTCAAGAGTTTTATTTGTTATACACAGTTATATACAGAATATACAACCGGCAGTGAAATGTAAAGACTCAAGTTGTAATGAAACTTGAGTAAGACTCATTACAACAGGCAAATTTAATCAAAAGTTATTCGAAGTTTTGGAAATTTCATTATAACTTTTGCCGCTGACCCGAAACGTTTTGTGTACCTTCAGGGTAAGACACATACCAAGTTTCGTAACAATACACCAATGCGTTCGAAAAATACAGAATTTTACGACAAAATTCAAAATGTCCGACGCTCAAATGGCCAATATGGAAAAATTAATTCGGCATGCTGCACGAGTCTAAAGAAACACTTTTATGATTTGATCAAGGCGTTCAGAAGTTATAAGCAAACGGTCCAATTTTTATATCTCCTGACCACTAGGTGGCGCTGCGCCGTAACTGTGCAGGTCGCCTCAGGTCATGGTTGTCATAACACACACCAAGTTTGGTCTGAATACGCTAAAGCATTGCGGAGATATAGCCTCATGTTCATTTTCGCGGGCACTTCGACAAATTTGTTTGTGCGTTATTTGGACGAATCAACTTGAGTTCCATAACTTTTTGTTGCCCTGGTCTGTGAAAAAATTTGACCCGTCAATGAGGACGTTATTTTGGTGGGAAAATTTTCACTACAGAAAATGACGTAACGGGTGCAATCAGGCAATCAGAGGAAAAAAGATTCTAAAAAATGGTTCAAAACCTGAGTGCAAATTTGGACAGTTGGTGGCGCTAGAGGGATTGAGTTAAAGACTCCAAATTTGCTTTAGGTGACAGATCAGACTGTCCTCTATCTGTGTGTCAAATTACACAACTTTCCCACAAGCGCTTCTATGGGCGGCCATTGACTCAAGAGCGGAAGAAGAAGAAGAAACGGAAGACGTGCCTTCAGTGCTTGGCCCCTAATTTAACAAACATGAAGCTGTCATGTAAACAGACACGGTTGGAAAGCGGGACACAGAAAGCATTGAATACACACTCAGATGATTGGCTTGTTTTCTCCATGACATCATGCACGCATCAAAAGAAAACAAAGCGTGTTTATGTCTTTGAGCCTGTCACGGGCCTGATCTAAAGAGACGATGCCACCACAGACCGACTGGATAACACCATCAGAGAGATCGTAGTGCTTTTATTCAGAATTAAACAATGGGAACAAATGAACAAAACTGGTCTCAGAGCAGCTGCTGGGGGAACAAACATCCACAGAAGGACATGCCCATCATCATCAATTAAATACTTGCCAGAGGCAAAAACACAAGCTATGCTAAGAATGCTAAACTAGTGTACATCTTACTGCCCAGTATATACTAAAGCTTTGAATCAATTGCTTCGCAAAATGAGTCGCTGTTTGAAACGCCACACACCGGTGACCCCTGCTGGTCAGAACAGTGTAAATACAACAAAAACTCACGCATTACAACACCTTTTACAAACCCATTGCAAATGTTTTGTATGGCTCAGCTAAACAGGCCAACAAGAGACTGTTTCCTTTTAATTACACTAATATCTAATCAAAACATCTACAAATGTATAATTCTGACCAGAGATCAGGTAAAACCAAATGAAAACAATGGTTCTCAGCATAGACTGTAGAAGTAAAAAGATGGACGACGCACCTTCACTCTCCGCCATTGTAGAAAAGCTAAGCCGGTGTAGTGACAAATTGGGCCCCCCCTGAAATCGGGTCTCCTTTAGGACCCCAAGCGATCCCATTGGTTCAAATTGCTTTTAATAGGTAGGCCTCTTTAGTGCCTGATTACAATTCCTACAAAATCATGTAGGAGAGTGGGGTAAGATGAGCCAGTGGGTAAGCTGACCCGCCCCTTTATCTTGGCAACTGTACACTTTTAATGTCATGTGACCATATATTTTGGAGCCACTCATCATGTCTGCCAGACTGTGAACATGAACACACATTTACTTTAAAAACCTCGTCAAAGTGACCGATGTAATTAACGGCTGTCTCATCAAAGCTGATCTGCCAGATCCGTATTGGTGATTTAGTATATATGTATAAAACCATGCAAATCATTTAGCTAAATATTAGCCTGATTGTTAAGCTAGCTAGTTTAATCCAAAATGGCGGCTATGGGGCAAAGTGAGCCAAATGCTGTGGGTAAATTGAGCCAGCGTTTAACTTCCCCACCACCATAAGGCGCTGTAGTTGAGTTAAATCTCTGAAGTATAAACTGCTGTAAGCTCAGTGTAATGTTACACGACTGGTTTAGTTTATCATTTTCTTATAAAGTTTATTTGATAGGAACAATGCACAAGTACAGCAAATCCTGCTCGGAGCCAGAAATGGACATTTCAACTTCATTTGGTTGGTTTTATGTTGTTTAAGTTAGCTTTAAGAACCAGAAATATGCACTCTAAAAATGCTGGGTTGTTTCAACCCAAACTTTGGGTTAAAAATGTAAGTAAAAATGTAGCCCAACGGTTGGGTTTGTCCATATTTGAAAGTGTCCGCTTGTGTCCATATATTTTAGTGTCCATATTTGATCCAAATTTGGGTTGAAAATCTGTAAAAGGACATTTGATTATTGAAGATGTTTTTAAAATAATCGTATAATTATCTTTACAATCTCACATGATTCAGATTCAATCAGATGCTCCGTTTACACCCAGACGGTGCAACTTACCCCTAACCTGGGGTAAACTGAGCCACAGGGACACTTTTTATAAGAAGCCATATTGTTAGAACCCTTTGTCAGAGATGTATTCTGATCATTTATAATGATAGCAAACATCCTGACATTACTTCAGATACTTTTATTGCACTCCTGCCTTATTTTCTCTTATCATGAGGACCACATAAATAAAAATAAAAAAAGGCTCATCTTACCCCTACTCTCCCCCTAATGATAAATGCTGTTTAACTGTAATAATGACCATTTATGTCTGTATTAGTTAGCTTATATACTAGCATAACATAGCGATTCGCCTGATAGCATAGTTTATTGCACTTACCCTACATATATTGTCAATCATCTTTAATGTAACGAAGCCTCGTTTACTGAAATCACGTGACTTTGGCAGTTTGATACACGCTCTGAAGCTTCATGAAGTCGCCCATCACTAATATATACTAATAGAAATAGTATGTGAAGCAGTATACATTATGCAGTTAACATTTAAAATTGTATATGCTAGATTCTTGTCACACAAACTCACTATGTTGAGTTTTTTTGAGCATTCACATATTATTTTGTGTAAAAAAGTAAACTTTTGGCAGTTCAGTTTAATAATGCATCAGAAAGAAAGAAATGTATCGCCTGTGAAAATCCCATACAGGAGTGAAGGACTATACCAGACACAGCACTATTGCTCACCAGAGGGCGCCACATCTTATTAGAACATTTAGTGAAAACTATTTTCAGTTTCTGTGGCATGATGACATGAATGTATATTTTTGTTCGATACGGTACAGCTGGGCAGAAACAAAAGTTCTTCTAAGACTATAGCTTGAGTCTGGCTTGTGTTTGTACAAGTGCTTAACAGTTTATAAAAAGCAGGTGATAATTGTCTGTCTGCATGGAGGACTGAACTTTGAACAGACCCACAGGGAAGATTTAATACAGGAGGAGTGACCGGAGCTAGTTGTCACATGGGGAAGATCTATATGGCAGTTTTTTCCGTCGTAGTTTTGCATGTTGCTTCCAAACACTTTATATAAATGTATATTTTGCCAATTAAAAATCCTTAAAACTAATATATTTGTGCAGCTGGTTGGGCTAAATACACTCTAAAGAATGCTGGGTTAAAAATAACCCATGTTGGGTTGAAAATGGACAAACCCAGTGATTGGGATGTTTTAACCCAGCGATTGGGTTTAATGTTTGCTTAAAACATCCCACTCGCTGGGTTAAAACATCCTAATCGCTGGGTTAAAACAACCCACTCGCAGAGTTAAAACAACCCACATCGCAGAGTTAAAACAACCCAAATCGCTGGGTTAAAACAACCCAAATCGCTGGGTTAAAACAACCCAATCGCTGGGTTAAAAACAACCCAAGTTGGGTTGAAAATGGACAAACCCAGTGATAGGGATGTTTTAACCCAGCAATTGGGTTTAGTGTTTGCTTAAAACATCCCACTCGCAGAGTTAAAACATCCCAATCGCTGGGTTAAAACATCCTAATCGCTGGGTTAAAACAACCCACTCGCAGAGTTAAAACATCCCACTCACTGAGTTAAAATATCCTAATCGCTGGGTTAAAACAACCCACTCGCAGAGTTAAAACATCCCACTCGCTGAGTTAAACCATCCTAATCGCTGGGTTAAAACAACCCACTCGCAGAGTTAAAATATCCTAATCGCTGGGTTAAAACAACCCACTCGCAGAGTTAAAATATCCTAATCGCTGGGTTAAAACAACCCACTCGCAGAGTTAAACCATCCCACTCGCTGAGTTAAACCATCCCACTCGCTGAGTTAAACCATCCCAATCGCTGAGTTAAACCATCCTAATCGCTGGGTTAAAACAACCCACTCGCAGAGTTAAAATATCCTAATCGCTGGGTTAAAATAACCCACTCGCAGAGTTAAACCATCCCACTCGCTGAGTTAAACCATCTCAATCGCTGGGTTAAAACAACCCACTCGCAGAGTTAAAACATCCCAATCACTGGGTTAAAACAACCCACTCGCAGAGTTAAAACATCCCAATCGCTGGGTTAAAACATCCCAATCGCTGGGTTAAAACAACCCACTCGCAGAGTTAAAACATCCCAATCGCTGGGTTAAAACAACCCACTCGCAGAGTTAAAACATCCCACTCGCTGAGTTAAACCATCCCACTCGCTGAGTTAAACCATCCTAATCGCTGGGTTAAAACAACCCACTCGCAGAGTTAAAACAACCCAATCGCTGGGTTAAAACAACCCACTCGCAGAGTTAAAACATCCCACTCGCTGAGTTAAAATATCCTAATCGCTGGGTTAAAACAACCCACTCACAGAGTTAAAACATCCCAATCGCTGGGTTAAAACAACCCACTCGCAGAGTTAAAACATCCCAATCGCTGGGTTAAAACAACCCACTCGCAGAGTTAAAACATCCCAATCGCTGGGTTAAAACAACCCACTCGCAGAGTTAAAACATCCCAATCGCTGGGTTAAAACAACCCACTCGCAGAGTTAAAACATCCCACTCGCTGGGTTAAAACATCCCAATCGCTGGGTTAAAACATCCCACTCGCTGGGTTAAAACAACCCACTCGCAGGGTTAAAACAACCCACTCGCAGAGTTAAAACATCCCAATCGCTGGGTTAAAACAACCCACCCGCAGAGTTAAAACATCCTAATCGCTGGGTTAAAACAACCCACT